>JAMKQA010078860.1:0-15513 GCA_024699735.1 Posidonia australis
ATGGGGCTAAGTGGGCCTTCATGGGCCTAATTGGGTTTCCATGAATTAAATGGCCTAATGAGGGTTTGTGGGCCCAAATGGGCTCAACCAGGGTCCAAACTCAGCCACCAGATCCTCATCCTGCAAAATTGGTAAAAAATGAGGTGTCTACACAACCAAAAAGCAATTAACATGTCCCTGGTTGAAACTCCCTTCTTTGCCAATATTGCAACTCAAAAAGGCAGTTGGCATGTCCCTGGTCGGAATATGAACAAATGCCTTGCAAAGTGATGCAAAATGCAGAAAATGCGTGATTTTAAATGCTAAATGCTAAATGATTTATAGAAGTATAAGATGGAAGCAAGATCTACGCATGGTTTATAAATGTTGATGCCCTTATTGCCTGCTACATGGAACGAAAATGTCCTCGACTCACGTGACACTACCTGGATCCATAGGTTTATTTGTGGCTCTCACTTGACTAGATAGCATTTTAGGATAACATGGACTCCGTGCCAAACTCCTAGGGCCCTATTCCTACTTTTTTCAATAATTCATTTTTCTTTTACTCCCTCAAAGGCATGCTGACTTACACTACCCCTACTTGGAGGTAATAAACACCTAGGCTGAGGGGTGGCTGCTCTCTTTACTTTTTGATGTAAAGGGGCTTTGTAGGTGTATGCTTCAACTCCTCTCCAAGTTATGTGATAGGGACAGAGTTGTCTCGCATGCTTCTCTCATTGGAGCTAACTTCTATCTTCTCATTTCTTTTGTGCTCCGAAGTTTATATTTTTCCTTGGCTCACACTCACTCATGACCTATCATTTTTCCTCCCTCTCGAGGTATAGGCTCCTTGGGAATTTGTACATTTCGTCCAATTCCTCGTAAATAATCGCTCCCTCACTCCCTAGGTCACTCAGGTAGTAACACATGAGGAGGATCAAAACTCTTCCTAAGTAGGCTGGCTGGCCTTCCGATTTTCCTCATCGGGCAATGGATAAGATAATGTTTCGTATTACGATTACAATGCAAACAAAAAGAAGGTAAAAGTACATATGCTGTATCATGTGTGATGTAGATGCAACAACATAAGCTACAAATAAGAAACAAAGAGATGCATGATCAATGACATTGCTTTGCAAAGCCCAGGATTGGCTAAGGATCACTGGTAATACTTTTTCAGGTAGGAAGCGTTAACAGGCTCTGACTGCTCCCCACGATCCATGTCCTCAAGAATGACTGCGCCTCCAAAGAAGTCCTCAAGAAGGACTTCTTTCACAATAAATGGTCCATGTCAGTTGGGCCTGAACTTACCTCGAGCATCAGGTAAGTGAATGACGTGCAAAACTAGATCACCCGGCTCAAAATTTCTAGGTCGAACTTTCTTCTGATATGCTTGAGCCACTCACTTCTGATAGCATTATGCATGGTGTAGGGCTTGTAATTTGTGCTCGTCAATCAAGTCTAGTTGAACACAGCGGTCTTAGATCCATTCTGCCTCATCCAATTCTGCATCCTTCAGAATTCTCAGTGATGGGATCTCCACTTCGAAAGGGAGGACTACCTCCATACCATACACAAGTGAGTACGGTGTTGCCCCCATTGATGTTCGAACTGAAGTCCTATAAGTCCAAAGTGCGTAAGGAAGCTTCTCATGCCAGTCTTTGTGGGTCTCAGCCATCTTCTTCAAAATCTTTATCAGGTTTTATTGAATGATTCTACGGCTCCATTCATCTACGGTCGATAAGGAGAGGATCTGTAATGCCTGATTTTGTAACCATGAAGATAATCCTCAACTCTCCTTGTTATGAAGTTAGCTCCATTATCTGATATGATGGCATGTGGAACCCCATATCTGGCGTTAATGTTATTCTTAATAAATTTTTCTGTAGCTGCCGCTATAACCGTTTTATATGACGCTACCTCGACCCACTTTGTAAAATAATCGATGGCTACAAGAATATAGTGATGCCCATTAGATGCAGCTGAATGAATGGCTCAATAACATCAATTCCCCAAGTGGAAAAGGGCCAAGGTGACGACATGCTATGTAACTGTTGTGGGGGAGCATGTATGAAGTTGTCATGTATTTGACAACTGTGGCATCTCTGCACAAATTGGCAACAGTCTATTTCCATAGTGGACCAGAAGTAACCCTGCAACATAATTTTCTTGGCCAAGAGTACTCCATTCATGTGTGGACCGCATGTGCCTACATGTACCTTCAACATCAGTATATCTGCCTCCTTCTTGTCCACGCATCTAAGAAGCATTTGACTATAGGATCTTCTGTATAGATGCCCTGCCCTGAGTACATATTTAGAGGCCAGCCGTATCAAGGTCTTCTTATCTGTTGGGGAAATACCAGATGGGAAGTCGTCGGTCTCCAAGAAAACTTTGATATCATTATACAAGGGCAATTCGGCTATCGTTTCTGCTTCTTGGATATGCATGCAATGCACTGGCTGCTCTACACAAGTGACTAAAATATCCGCTGCCTAGGCCTCTAGTAGCGATAGCCATGATGCCAGGGTAGCTAATGCATCTGCATACACATTCTTGGCCCACTTCATGAAAGAAAATTTGACATCATCGAATTCGTTAATCAGCTTCAGCAGATGCTCATGGTATAACACAAGCTTCTGGTCCTTTGTCCTCCAGTCACCATTGATTTGTGAAATGCCTAGCATTACATCCCCATATACTTGAAGCTCTCGGACACCTTGCTCTAGTGCCACCTGTAATCCCAAGATGCATGCCTCGTATTCAGCTCCGTTGTTGGTGCATTCAAATGTCAGCTTCCTTGCAAAGGGAATTAGCTGTCCTCGCGGCGTTGCCAAAACTACACTGATACCTCTTCCTTTTTTATTGACTGCGCCGTCAAAGTACAGACACCATTGATGCTCATCTTGAGGATTTTCTAAATCTTCATCACCCATTGCAAATAAAATGTCCTCATTTGGGAATTATGTTTGCAGTGGTTGGTATTCTAGCAAGGGTAGGTCGGCCAAGTGATCTGCCATCACTTGTCCTTTCATGGACTTCTGTGTGACAAATGTAATGTCATACTGCGACAACATTACCTGTCACTTAACACATCTGCCTACCAAAGCTGGCTTCTGGAATAGATACTTGATAGGATTATGCCGACACAATAGCAAGACTGGGTATGCCATCATGTAATGCCTGAGGCGCTAGGTGGCCCATACCAAGGATAAGCAAACTTTCTCTATGGTGCTATATTTGACCTCACAGTCATTGAACTTCTTACTGAGGTAGTACATGGCCCTCTCCTTATGCCCTGATTCATCATGCTGTCCTAAGACTGCGCCCATGGAATACTATGTGGTTGAGAGATATAATAACAAAGGCCATCCTGGCATGGGAGGAACTAAGACTAGAGGTTTTGCCATAAGCTATTTGATCTTGTCAAAGGCTGCTTGACATTCATCATTCCAGTGTGTTTGGGTATTCTTCCTTAGGAGCTTGAATATCGGTTCACATATGGGTATAAGCTGTGTTATGAACCGACAAATATATTGTAGCCGCCCCAACAATCTGCGTATTTCTTTTTCAGTGGCAGGGGGAGGCATGTCGATAATGGCTCTAGCCTTGTGAGGATCCACTTCAATTCCTCTCTGGCTGATAATGTAACCCAAGAGCTTTCCAGAAGATACCCTGAATACACATTTATTGGAGTTGAGGCGAAGCTTATACTTCCTCAGGCAGTCAAACAACTTCCTTAAGCAGGAGAGGTGATCTTCGGGCTCTTTAGACTTAGCGATCATGGCATCCACGTACACTTCAACTTCGTGATGCATGAGATCGTGGAATAACATTGTCATGGCCCTCTGGTATGTTGCACCTGCATTCTTCAGCCCGAATGGCATTACACTGTAGTAGAAGACTCCCCATGGGGTAATGAAAGACGTCTTCTCCATGTCTTCTTCGGCCATCCTAATCTGGTTATATCCTAAAAATCCATCCATAACTGATAACATCTTATGCCCTACTGTGTTGTCAACCAGAATATCTATGTAGGGAAGCGGGCAATCATCTTTAGGGCTCGCTTTGTTAAGGTCTCGGTAATCTATGCACATGCAAACCCGTCCGTCTTTCTTTGGTACAAGCACCACATTGGCGAGCCACTCAGGATAAAAGACGACCCTAAGGAAATTGACTTTATGTTGTTTCATGATTTCCTCCTTAAGTTTCAACAACCACTGAGGTCGCCATCTGCGAAGCTTCTGCTTGACTGGCTTCGAATTTGGTTTCAGTGGTAATGTATGTACCACTACTTCAATATCTAGGCCAACCATGTCATCATAGCTCCATGCAAAGACATCCACATATTCTTTTAAGAAAGCTATAAACTCTTCCTTTGCTTGTGGTGATAATTTGGCACTAATGCGTGTCTTTAACATCTTTTGTCGTGCCAACGTTGACAAGCTCTGTCTCTTCCTCCACATGTAGATTAGGGCCTTTCGGGTCATTATCATGAGGCTGAAATTGTGATGGCACATTATCATCTATCTCGTCATTTGCACTGTCTGCTTCAACGACCTCATCGTCCTCTCCATAGGCAATAAGCTTCGACAAAATTTCCTACTCGAAGGTTAGATCTGTAATGTCAATCGAGAGGATTTCCTTCGATTCTGCACCCTGATTACGCTTTATAATAGTCACAATGACTTTCGTATTCTTGTAAGGGCACTGTGTGACCTCTTCTGCTTGACTGTCTGAACTATCTAAGGACCTAGGGACCCCTGCTTCTGAAGTTGATGCCTCTCCATTCACATTTTTTGATTTTTTGTGATTTTCAATTTTTTTTGGATTTTTTGGATTTTTTTTATTTTTTTTGTATTTTCTCTACTATTTACAAAGGGTGTTGCATGCTGGCGGCTATCCTGCTGCTGACTGATGAAACTGCTGCCACTTGTACTGCCTCCTAAGCCTAGCTCAGGTTGTTTTTTTTTTTTTTTTGCTCCTCACCCTTAAGGTGAGGCTTAAACTGCCAGTACCAACTAGACCTGCCTCCGAACTGACAGAAGATTAACTCCATTAGTCTAGCATACCTTTTCTCTGACACATGAAGGACCATAATTGAAGCTTGGTCCTGGGGTGGTACTGGTGATTCCAACGGTGGTAGTGAAACGACTGTTTTCCCTTTTCTGACTCTGTCGTGCTCTGCCAAGTCTTCTGCGAGCACCTCCAATTGTTCTCGGAACAAAATGTCTAGATCTCCGATTGCGTCATCTGCCAGGTTGTTCCCTGAGTCTGCCTTTTGGACTGAATCTTCCAACACTACTGCCTGATTTACTGTTGACTGTTCTGACATTAAAAATGCTGAACATTTCTGTAACTGCTCATTGATCTGCTCGATGCCCTGCTTTGTCTCTAGCTGGCCATTCTCTGCATATGGTTCTTCTGGATAAACCCAAACTGCTGATGACTGTGGCACTGATACTGTTTACGGACTCTGATTTGGATCCAAGATGCCTGCACTGGTGAAGTTAGCTAAATCGCGTGGAATGAACATCTTGGGGGACTTACCAAAGCACGGTAATCTCTTCTTGTGATACTGATGTTCGTATCCCAATCCTTCGCGCTCTATCCACTCTTCCGCCTCGATCGGCTCGGCGATTCCTTGGCTGTAACACCAAAAGGGAGTTCCTTTCTCATATCCCCTCTTGCGACACAAATTATCGACCATCAAATGGGGATCACCACGAATGGCCAAATGACCGACGAACTCAAGGGGAGGAATGAAATTAACCGGCTCGAATCGGTTAACATAATACAGAACATCAGAAGGTTTAGGCTCGAAGTGGACAGTTTGGGGGGCTACAGCAAGGACCGACTCAACCTTCTCCAGATCTTCTGCCAAGACAACAACAACATTGTCGTCCCAACAAAACTTAATCATATGATAGAGGGTTGAGGGAATGACCTGGTGCTTGTGAAGCCAAGGGCGTCCAAGCAAAAGATTGAAGGAAGGTTTGATATCTACAACATAGAATTCTACGTCAAAGCGAGCTGGGCCAATGGTCAAAGGAATGATCAGAATCCCAAGTGCATCATGATGTGTATTATCGAATGCCGTCATCCCTTTCACAGCTGGTATTATGTCCTTGGACTTGAATCTGATTGCACTTGTCGTACACAAGGGGCAAACATTTAAGCCTGCTCCATTGTCTACCAATGTGAGAGGGATGCGAAAGCTCTGATATTGTGTAGTGATGAACAAGGGGAAATTGTGATTGGCCCCTGATGGTGGTATCTCCTGGCTGGAAAAAGAGATAACTTGTGGCACCGCTACCATTCCTACCATATTCTCGAGGGTAGTCGGCTCAATGGTTGGGGACACATGGGCAGCTTGGAAGACTCTAAGGATGGCTTCCCTGTGCTCGGCTGAAGTGTAGATCAGGTCCCAAATAGAAATATCAGCTTTGACTTTTTTTAAGCTGAGTGGTTATGTCAGCTAAAGGTTGGTTGTTGGTGGTGGGAACAGGTGGTGCTACTCTTGATGTGGATAATTGTAGGGATTGTGCTTGCAATTGAACAGGAACTGGCACTACGAATACTGGTGGTCTAGTTGATTGGGCTTGCGACTGGTGGGGGCTTGGTGTTGGAGGATTAGGTCTAGGTGCTGGGGGCTTGTACACTCTACCAGATCGTGTCACCTCTGCACACATTTCTGCGGCATAATTGTACGGAACACGATGTGTGTCATGAGTGAGGGTAATGACAACCAGGGGACAAGTAGCTAACTATACAAGTGTGGCTGGAGGATACTGGTAACTCTGAGGGGCTGGTGGTTGAATTGGTCAGATTGTGGCCAAACTTCAAGACAAATTGGTGCTGGTGGCTGAGGGTACACAATAGGCGGCGCCACAATGTTCTCCGACTCGACAGTAGGACGAATCATATTAACTGACCTCGGAACCACCGATGAAAGACCGACATAACAGGTGAGGAAAAGGGGACAACACATCATGAATCAAATTGGCTGGGCAAATAGGAGATGAAACAGAATCAGAAGAAAAAACAGAATTGACTCCCGAGGAACCTGATGCTCTCGAGGCTGGATGCTGTAACAAAGGCGGGCTAATTATATTAGGATGTGCTGGTGGTGCTTGTGCAGTTGCTGATGTAGGAGCTAGGCCTACCGCCTGTGTGCTAATAACAATGACCTTCTAGTCAATCAAGTCCTGGATAGCGTCCCTGAGTGTAAGGCAATTATCCGTCGAGTGGCCTGCAACTTGATGGAAATTACAGAACACATGCGTATTATACCAGGCAGGAAGCAGACTTGGTGGCAAGCGTATCTCAGGTAGCCTCAAAAGGGATGCGACTTTAGGGAAAACCATGCTTAATGGCTCCACCAATGGGGTGTAGTGGCACCTGTCACGGTGTTGTCGCTTCGGCTGTGGATGTGCCAATGATGGGCGCATCCTGGCCGGTGGGGTAGGGTAAACAGGAGTGGCAGTGGGAGTAATGTGTGATGCATGAGGTGCTCTAGGTGTGGGTGTGGGTGCATAGACTACTTGGCGCTGAGGGGGCGGATGGACATTTGCCAATGCAATAGGGGATCTAATATAAGAGACTGTATTTTTAGAGGAATCCCGCCTCTTGGGTGGATTGGCATTGTGGTTGTTGTTAATGTTGCTGCTGCTAGCGCCACTATGTGAGGTTGAAGGAATACTGTTCGAGGACTAGGTCGAGGTTAACTACAACCAAGTCCTCGCACTTTGGGACTAGGTCGAGGTTGAAGGAATACTGTTCGAAGGATGCCTGTGTAAGGACGTCCCAAGTCCTGATGGTGGCCATGTCATGGGAGGTGAACCACTTCAACGCAGGCCCCGTAAGACTTTTTTGGAACTGGCGGATAAGCAGCCTCTCATCAGCTTGAAACTGGGCGAGGTCTCCGCAATATGCTTTGAGGTGTGAAATCGGGCAGCCTCTACCATTGTATTTTTCGAACACCGGGATATGAAAGTTTGAAGGGAGAGTCACCTTTGGAAAATAACAAAGGTCCCAGAATTGGTAAAACCGGCGGTCCCCGCTTTGCACTTGTCGGAGTGTGCGCTCTAAGTCATTCACCCTCGCAAGGAGAGCGTCTGGAGCTACTGCAGTAGCAAATTGTGCAGCCGATGAGGGTGCCGCGTACACTGTATAGGTCGCCCCTAAGGGCTCCTCAAGATCCACCATTCCGCCTTCTGGTACTACAGCGGGATGGCCAACATACCCGTGCATAGGTGCTGTGGGGTGAGGTACAAAGGATGAAGCTTTGGTTCATGGGTGAAGATAAGGCAGGGGGTGGTGCTACAGGGGGTGCGGAATGCATTAGCAAGAGCTGTTGGACCGGAATGGCTTCAGGAACTACGCTCATGGCTGGCTATGCTCCTACCAGCCTAGAAGGCTGGCCACCAGATAGTGGAGATGCATGTTGTGATGGGTGCTGTGGCGGTGCTGCAGAAGGCAATGTCGACGTCCCTATTATCGGAGAGACAAGGGACGGCGATGGCTGCGGGGGTGGTGCAGTGGGTGCAATCTGTGGTCCTAGGGTTGGTTGCAACGGCAACTCGGGAGTTGAGAAGGACAAACCTGAAAAGGGCTGGAGTGCTAGTGCCAATCCCTGCAGTTGCTGGACGAGGGCCGACATTTGTTGCAGTTGCGCTGTCACGGGGTCATCACTCATGGCTCCAAAGGATGGAGTCAAAAAAGGGGAAGAGGAGTCAAGAAGCTGAGAACCTAGCTGTCTACACTAGGGAGAAGCTACTACAGAAATAGCTGCAGTCGGAAGGGGGCTAGAAAACACATAGCCTGGAGGAGTAGTGAAAGGAGTCTGAGGGAAGGTCATGGGGACAGACTCAACAGCTGGGGGCCCAAGAAGTAGAAGATGACCAAGCTGATGGTCCAAAAGGTAGGGTAGCCACAGGGATGCGATACTAGGATGGCAGAGGTCCTCCGGGTGCTAAGGCAAAAGTGGAGGCAACAATGATAACGGGGACAGATATAAAGGAAGGGTAAACTGAAATGGGAACCTCCTCCTGGACAGTAGAGGAAAGAGGCTCGTTGGTTTGCTGAGCCATGGTGGATCGCGAGCGAGTACGAATCAGACTACAGTAGGGAACAAGAGGATGAATCTTAGGACGAGCTATCGTCAAAAGCGACGGATAACTCGGGAGATGTGGTCGAAATCGAGTCGCACCGGGTGTCTGTGAAAGGAAAAACCTCGAGCTCTGGTTAAGGAACTCGCACTCTAATCGGTACTGTTGGTGTTGCAAAGACAGGAAACGAGTTAGGAAAGATGCAGTGCTTATGATGGTATGAATGCAGATGCATGAATATTCCTAGTATGCGCTCTCTCACAATCTAGGGGTGTCCTACCAGGCTATCTACTCCAGGTTCACACAAGGGTAAATGGGTCTCCGACTCAATGTTAGAAAGTAAAGGTTCTCGTTCTAAATCCTAGCCAAAGCTTAGGCAGTGAACGGGTGATGCGTTCGGGGCCTCGTCCTCTACCAAAGCAGTAGGCTGTACCCTTTACTAACACCGACAAGACCCTGAACAAGGGGGGACATACCGATATCTCATTCCACGCCAAAGCCATAGAATGAGAAATCGGGAAATGTCCTTCGCAAACTACATAGCTGGACTCAAGAGATGAGAAGAAGCATGTCTTATATGACGAATGCAAAATATGCATTAAATCTTTTACTTGTAAATTTATTAAACCTTGGGGGAGAGTTTGCAATTTGTCACTAGTTTATCCTATTTATTATTATTTTTTTATGTTTTTATTAACCAAAAAAGGGAGGAAAGCATGTCTCTGATCTCCTAGTCATGACATATGCAAAAGGAGAAGAAAACATGCAAAGCAAACACCAATCAACATACAAAAAACATGTGCATGTTATGTGCAAAAGTGGTGGCATAGCAAATGCGTAAAAAGAAAACACCCATCATATAAAAGGCATGCATAAAATGTAAAGAAGATACTACTTATATTACAAAGGGACAGCCAAAGCAGAGCATGGGAAATAAACAAGCGGAAGAGCCAAAGTAAACGAAAAAACCCAAAACGAAAGTCGAGATTTGGTTATCCCCAGCGGAGTCACCAGTTCCTGTAACCATGCTAGCGACAGCCTCATGCGTGGCACACAAGGCTAAATGAGAGAGGACGAGCGAAGTCACGACAAAAGCGATAAAAACAATGATAGAAATGCGGGAGTCGCCACCTAGTCTACTTAAAAATGGGAGACGAGCAAAACCGTTTCGAAATAATAAAATTGTGCAACAAGCCAATGGATAAAGGTCAACATGAACCAGAAAATCGGGCAAGGATCCCTGTTACGCACGAGAAATGTATTAGGCACCCTCGTGCATCCAAGAAATCAGTCTTTCATGGGTATCTCGTTTACTGAGATGGAAATATTGGCTTTTCAGCCTATTTCTGTTTCCCGAAGGCGATATGCAATGCGACACTAGATGCAAGTGGTGCCTTATGCTAAACATGGGTAAAAGGACTGTGGGGTGTGTCCTAATGCTCTGAAAGATCACTCAAGGCATGGACCAAATATCAGTGCAAAGATATTGCACAAACATAACCATAGATCCAGTAATATCGAGTGGCTACCGTCTTTGCTTTACTACATGCAAAACCTAAGCTATCATGCATAAAAGAGGATGAAATCAGACTAGAGTCATCCTGATATATCCAGGAGGACACCCAAAGAAAATCAGAAGCAAAACAAATAAGGAACCATATTAAATATCATGCCGAAAGTCACTGTTGGTGCACTAAAACAGGCAGGTGCACCTGTTTGGTGCGCCAGCAATGTGCTCCTATTAGGTGTGCCACCTATGTGCTTCACTAAAGTGTGCTAACAATGTGTGCCACTAAAGTGAGACTCATAAATCACAGAGCAACCAGACTGATATACTATGCGATATAAAATCTTATAAATATGCTCGAGACCATCTGAAAACACATCCTAGACATCTGAAAAACCGATCACATAATGGGTTCATCTCTCTTCCATAAAGCCATCAAAGGAAGGATAAACCCAAGATACAATGATATGGGTCTTGTGCTCAAGGGCAATAAGCCTCACACAAGACCACACCATTCTACTTAGATGAAAATCATGAGGCTATGTCTAATGCACAAAGCCAGCATCAAAGCACATGCAAGAAGAGCAACATAGTTGAATACAACAAAAAGGAAAATGAACCCATTAAGCCATCCCTATTGCATCAAAAATGTGAATAGAACACAAACCCACCAAATATTGTATATCTCAAATATTCAGTAAATGACAACAAAGGCAAGCATATATCTCATCATCCAACAATACAAGAGCATAGCATGGTTGGTATGGTGACATAAAGGTCATGATTCATATGAACATTATGCTCTAAAAATGGTAATCCAACAAGTATAAAATTCTACATGTTTATCATATAAAACTTCTCTAAAATGAACTCATATTTATGAAAGGAAATCTAGCTATGAGTGAGTCTAGATGCCTACCAGTTGGTGTGCTCTTGTACTCCTTCACAAGTGGCTCGAGATGATCTTGATGGTTGAAGAAAATAGGGATCTCCTTCCCCCGAAAAGGCCTCCAAGTGATGCAAAAGAAGGGAGCTTTTTGATAGCTATGAATGAAAGGGGTTTTCCAATGCTAGGTGGATGATCTCCTACTCAAGGGTGAGTGTTCTTGGCTCTAGATCAAGCTATCTCGTTGGTATTTGTGCTGGAAACAAAGGTTCTTCCTTTCTCTCTTCTTCCAACCCCTTCTCCCAATGACTATCAAGTGTTTATAAAGGGAGTGCTAGGAAGTTCTAAAGGCTCAAGAAACCAAGAGACCTCCCCTAAGACCAAGAGGCAATGATCGTTATGCTGATAATGAACAAAAGTTACAGCAAATTAGGGGCATAATGACTGGAGTTTCGCTAGGCAAATGAACAACCAACGACCTGGATTCGAGCTAGTGGGCCACCTATGTGTGCCAGCTAGGTGTGCAAGTAAGGTGCGCCTGGTATGTGTGCCACGTAGGTGTGCCAGCTATGTGTTCTAGTTTGGTGTGCTTATTTAGTGCTCCAATAAGATGTGCCATATTACTGTGCTAGAAGAATGCACCAGAAAGGTGTGCCATCTAACTATATCGGTCAAATGTGCTAAGTAGGATGCTGGATTTAACTCTGAGGCCTTGTCCATGACTCTATGTTAGTTTGGTGCACTTGGGGGATTCTGTTTGAGAAGAAAAGATCTGAATTCATCGCCACTGGATCCATCAACAAGCCGCCTCAAAATCGGGGTGTCTACATATACTAGCTAGATACCCCACGCAACCCCTGACCAAAGACTTGTAAGCCCTCATAATTGAGATAATAAGCTTAGGCTCACCTTAACACCCACCTTGCACAAAGAAAGACCCATCCTCAAGAGACTCAAAATAAACTCTCCTCCGAGCACAGTCGATTAAAGCAGACTACTGTGCCAACCAATCCATGCTGAGTATCACATCGTACTCTTGCATGTCCATCACGATCAGGCTAGCGTCGAACTCTTTGCCATTCAGCGTCAAGTCGACAGACTGCAGATACCTCCATGCTAAACTGTGCTCCCCTAACGGCGTCACCATGTTGAGATAAAAGGCCAATCTAGCTGGTCTCTCTCCCAACTCTGCCGCGAAAGACTCAGAGATAAAGGAGAAAGAACTCTCTGAGTCAAACAACACTTTGGCCATCCGACCTACCACAATAAAAGAACCTGATGGCCAAATAAACAGCACCACACATTCATACAATCAAGAGGATGTCTAGATTACAAGGAAATTACAACAAACCTTAAAGGGTTACAGAATCAACTAATCGTCCTTACCCTCAACTACATCTCCCGAAGACCCAGCGCCTAGAGTTACAATGGTAAACACTGTCCCCTAGTCGACTGCTGTGGCGCACTTCCTACCTTCTTAAGCTGTTCCGGACAAGATCTCTGAACGTGTCCCGCCTTTCCACAATTGTAGCACACCATAGAGGCCGAATGCTGCCGAGGATGAGGATAATATGCAGCGATGTGGCCCACCTGACCATAGTTGATGCACTAGTTCCCACCGGGAGCACTAGACCTTGTCTGACTGAGGCCAGCTCCGCTACTCCCAGCAAAACTCCACCGACCCACAGAGGAAATACTAGACCTCGCCTTCTGCTTCTTCTCAGGGCTACCTGAACTACTGGCACTTGGAGGACCAAAGAAAGAGAACTGGGATGTAAAAGAAGACTTACCTTTCCCTTTAGGATGACTCTCCAGAAACTTCTGAAGCTCGACCTCGAAGCGATAAGCCATTCTAACCATATCCTCCATAGTCTGGCACCGACAGCCCATCACCTTCACTCGTAGCCCTGGGTTCAAGTCATCTAGAAACCTCTACACTCGCTCCTCCTCAGACTCATAGGCAGAAGCAAAGCGTTCCAGTCGGGTGAACTCAATCTCATACTCGAGCACCGACATTGTGCCCTACTCCAGACTCCGGAAATCTCAACGAATCTACTCCTTCACATGAGCCAAAAAATACTTGTCATAAAAGGCCGTCTTGAAATCCTTCCACTGGATGCTAACAGTGACTGAGTCCGGGAACTTCAATCGCCTCATAGACTTCTACCACCTATCTACTTTACCATCCAACAGATAAGTAGCCAGCCGCACCCAATGCTCCTCTAGGCACGCCATACTCTCTAGCATCTTTACCACCTTCTCCAACCAGGCCTCGCTCCCCTCAGCACTGACAGCTCCCTTGAACGACGGCGTATGAAGCTTCATGATCTGGTTCAGCCACAAGTCACCCAACGACTCATTGGCACTACTCTTGTTGAATGCGTAAGAGATCCCATGTGCCAAACTCCTTAGCTCCGCACAAACAACCTTCCATCTACCTACGTCCTCTCGGGGCTCGGTCTCCTCGACAGGGGCCTTATCCTTACGATCACGTGGAGGCATCCTGCAGGATAAAGGCAAAATACCTGCACCACAGACAAAGTAACAATCAAAAAACCACAAAGAGAACAGGTGTGGACTCTACCATGCATACAAAACCTATTGAGTCTTTAAACTGGACACCCTAGGTGTAGTGCAACCTAGTGAACCTGGTGCTCTGATACCAACTATAACGTCCCACATTTTCCCCTAATAATTTAAACAAATTAAATTACAGGAAAAAAAAGCTAACAGAAAAGTATCATCTACTAGGAATCTGTGTGTGTCGTTAGGAGACTCCGATCTATATGCACTACGCTAGACCAACTGCATGTCTGCACCTGTAAACCAAAACCACAAGGAAAACGCATGAGTGATAAGAATCACCCAATATGCACCCCGTGAAAACCGCGAAAAACAAAACTATGATTAATTTTTCCTTTAAATTCATTTCGCAAATCATTTCCTCAAAACTTCACAAATCAGGCCCACACCGGCTAAAACCACAACTGAGGCTCTACTAGCCCAAAACCACAAGCAAAGGCCCTCAATGGCCAAAACCACACATAGTGAGTCGAGAAACCCGACGCCAAGCAACCGAACTCCGGCCACAAGCAGCCCACCGAAGAGCAACCAACGGTGTCTACACTGCCACGACGTGCCAACCTGTGTAGGAGTCGTGTCGTCCCGCGATTCTCCCACCTGAAGAACCCTCACAAAGCCAACCCCTTCTTGGGAAGGTTGTCTTGTCTCTTAGGACGCTACCACTACGGGGCACGTCTCCCACCTACACTGGCCACCACAAGGTACGCCTCCTCACAGTGTCCTCCACACACGTTACTCAGCAAAGATTACCATACCTCCACACTCGACGACACCCGAACCTCAATGCTCACAGCGACAGCAGGAGTATCATACCTCCCCGTTATGCCACAAGACACCTCAACCTATGGACCACAACCCTAGACTGGAGACGATAGTCAAGGAATCTCATACCTCCAAAACCCGACGTCCCTCAGTCTCAGGTATCTCAGCCCCCGACCTCGACCTAGGTGTCGCACCCGACCACCCGAGAATGTCATCACATTCCCAGGTTTTAACGACACGGTCCCACACTGTCTCCGCTCGTACACAAAAAACCAGGAAAATCATTTTTCAAAGTAGGCCAACTATCTCTTTGAAATTCACTTTCCAAAACCATTTTATATCTTTGGAAACTCTTTAAAACCTCGACAAAACGACACATCAGGTGTCCCAAGAGACCACCACTGACGACTCACAATTCCATCTTACAGGGACAATACAAACCAAACCGAAAAACCATTGCATTAAAATATATTTTCTAAAAATCCAAGAAAAACCCCAAAAATGTCCTAGCAGACCCGTGCATATGGAGCGCGCGTCTGGCCAACGCCTGTTGTGCCGAGTGGAGAAGAAGAAATCAGAATACCATCCCCTAAAGCAAGCATCCAATCCTCCACAGATGAACCTCACATGAAACCCTAGATCTGGAGAGAAGAGGGAGGAGTTCTCTCTATTCAATGGGAGTC
>JAMKQA010078861.1:0-11230 GCA_024699735.1 Posidonia australis
TGATTGCTTGAGTAGTTAAGCTGTTTATACGTATAAAATAATCACCTTACATGCAATTTTTCATTCACTTGTAAAAACTGATATAAGTAATTAAAAAGTGTTAATTCTCTATTCACCCCCCCCTCTAGAGGAGCTATTCTTTCCTACACCCTCCACACAACACTCCATGCAGTACCTTACACCTTCAATCTATCCTTCCATCAAGCCATGTAGTTCCACTAAGCTACCATTCAATTCCATACCTTGGGACAACCCCACCTTCGACTGCGCAACCCTAGAGTACCCCATCCTATACAATGACCGACCCCTCCTTCTAGCCTCAACATGATACTCTTTAGTAGCAACAGCTCCAACAGTTCCAAGGGTACCAAGGCCAGGGGCACAGCTACTCCAAGTTTGGACATCAAGAAGATGATAACAAAAGCACTCATAGAAGCTGGGGTCACTTCCAAAGCATCGGTCGGCTTTGATGCATCAAGGTTCCAACACTTCATACTGCTGTTCGGATTCAAAATGCCCAAGACACCAAAGTACGATGGGATAAGCGATCCACGAAGTCATTTGGCTACATTCACCATGGATGCCCTACCCTATCAATATGATAATGGGTTGACAATATATCTCTTCTTTAAGAGCCTAAAGGAAGAAGCACTATGGTAGTTCAACACACTCACAGCATATGACCTCAGTGACTTCAAGATTGTGTTGGAAAAGTTCTTACAACAATATGTCCACCTCATCCAGCACAAGCCCACCATCGCTGACCTCCTCGCCGAAAAGATGAAACCTGAAGAGGATTTCACCACCTTCGCAGTAGGTGGAGGGACATGGCTGCTAGATCTAAATGCTACATCCTAGAAAGCCAGGTAGTTGAAATTATAGCCCAGAACACCACTGGAGCACTAAGAGCGGACTTGCTAATGGGCGACTTCCAAACATACTCTCAGTTGTACGATAGAGCCACAAATGTCCTTCGCAACAAAGATGATCTATAATTCTTGGAGTATGACAGAAGGGGCAAGAAAAAGACCTTAGGCTACACACATGAGGGCACCATAGGCAATATAGCTCAAGTCACAACACAGAATTAGAATCAGCCAATCCAGTGCCAAGGTCCATTAGTATAGAACTAGGAGCAACACCTACAATATCAGCCACAGTTCCAACAGGAGCTGCCCTAGTATCAGTACCAACAGAGGCAATATCAAGTTCAACTAGCACAGCAGCAACAACATCATCAACAACAACCTCTGAGCTACCAAGTCTACGCCCAACAAGGGCAACCACAAAGGCAAAAGAGCTACAATCCCATCCCTTCATGCCGACACTATCGGCCTACAAGGCAAAACTACCCACGGCTTCCAGAGCCACTCCTTGATGTCTACAAAATACTAGTAGAGAGTGGAGACGTACAACCTCTAGCGCCTACCCCAAACGCTCTCGGTGCTGACCTATCCAAGTACTACCCATACCACCATAAGAACGAGCATACATTAGGAGGGGAGACTTAGGACGATGACACATGGGATAGCCAGTTGGATGTGGAGGAGGTCTCGAATGACATTGCCCTTCTTCACCAACACAAATTAAAAAACATTGGAGATCCATTTGAACTAGCAAGAAAGGTCATGGTGAGTTTTGAAGGGAAAAATATAGTTTTCTAAGATATAGAACTGCCTGCACCAGAAAAGTGCTTGCTTTCACTGATCATCTCTATAGAAGTCAGTGATTACTTACTTTCTGGAGTACTTGTTGACATTAGTGCCAGCAAGAGTATCTGCTCTCTATCCACCTTGAACCACCTCGACATTAAAGAAAGTGGAATAGCCGGGCGTCGCTTCGCTTGTATGGCCTACGACAAAAGCAAGAAAGAAACAGTTGGGACTGTCCCAATGAATATTACCATGGGACCCCTCACCAACACCACCACAGTCATAATAATGGAGCATGATCTGGCCAAATCATTAATCTTAGGGCAATCCTGGATGGCAGAAATTGGCACCATCGCCTCCCTTGTACATCAACTCCTCAAATTCAAATAGCAAGGAGAAGAGATCATCCTCGGAGTAGACCACTGGATAGACTCTGGAGAAGAATGAGAACCTGTCCCACTAGAACCAAGCAAAGAGAGACCCCCACTAGAGCTATTTAGCGAAGAATTCTCAATGAATGGTATGACCCTAACCCTTGATATGAGGAAGGGTCAGATTCTCAAATGTTCCAAGACATGATGGGGAAAGATGTGGAGCAGCCCATATATGATGATTACAGAGATCGAAACTGGTATGACATCGAAGCTACAATCGACCTACCCTACAAACATCCTCAAGCAGTCCATGTCAGGACAAAACCTCTACCTAAGCTACCAGATCCTCTAGAAGGAAACAGGTCCACTAGAGACGTCCATGAGTACATCAACTGGGGAGAGGTCAATGGAGATACTAGTGATTGTGCAGCAGAGAAAAGGGAATCTTCACACAAAGACCAAGCCACCAAGGGCATGTTAGAGGAGCCAAGTCGAGATCAGTCCAACCATGACCTTGACAAGAAAAAGATCATGCTCAAACCAAAAGAAAAATCAAAAAATGCACCACCAGCACCTCGACATTCAGTGATAGGAGAACCGAGTTAAGAGGAGTCGGAGAATGAGTCTGAAAAGGTGAGGACTAGGCATAAACCAAAAGAAAAATCGAATGATGCAACACCTGAAGCTCCAATGTCAGGGGCAAGCTCTTGCAACCACTTCACTGGTAAGCCTCTCCATCTAGGGAGGGAAGTAAGAGTGTCGACTGAGCTCAACTAGGGGCAAGGTCATTTTCTTCCTTAAAAACTTGTAAATAAGAAATTAATTTTTGCTTTTGTCATCTTGTTTTTTCAGTTTCTTTCAATACTAGGTTAGATTAGATAATAGCAATGAAGTAGACAATAATAATATTTATTGATGAGTGTCGAGCACATCTTGACCACTTAAATCATTAAGCATACCTACTAAAATATTATCCAAGGTTCTCCTCAAGCAGAGGATGTAACACCTAGGGAAGCTCCACTTGATTGGGCAGGATAACCTGGAGATCTCTCCAGATCCATGGAAGTTACATGTATTCTAGAAGTACTACCCTTGATCAGCATGTCTGCACCTAAAAGAGTCCTAGGAGCTAGCCCTGAGCTGGAAGGAAGGTCATTCCTAGAGACTACAAATAGATACTCAGGGTGACCCACACTTTGTCCTGTGCCGTCACATACACTACACGGGGAGATAAGAGTAAGGCAAGCATAAAGCTGAGGCATATCATAAAGGCTGCTCACCTAACATAGCATGGCATCCTAGCATAAGTTCTAGAAGGCAGTGATGTATAAGTGTTACGTAATGAACAAACATAGAAAGTGCATAAAGAGGGGAGAGCGTCTGGAATAAAAAGGAGTGATTCAGTCCATCAATAATGAATATCTATTGATCGAATACTTAAAACGGGGGTGAGACAACTGACGCTCAGCAAGTGTGCTATCATAGCATAAACCTCGATGAGTAGTGATGGGTAAACACCTGCCAGAATAGAGAAAGAAATAAGGAAAAGGAAAAAAATTGAAGAAAAGAATGCAACAAAGAAGCTGTCCATTGACAAAAGAAAGAGAGGGGCAAGATGGTAGCAAAGAAGTTGTCCAAATAAAGGAAAGAAGCAAAAAAAGAAGAAAAAGATAAAATTGGGAATAATAAATGCGCATTAGGATCAACCATCGGTGAGCGACACTAGAAGTAAAGCCAATGTCGAGAGCTTACCGAACCTCGAACCTTCCCCATCCTCTTGCACGCATAGGCAAAGAAAAAGCCACCCTGAGTGTTCAAAGATCGAATAAGATAAGGGAGTGGTAAACTAGGAAGGCCTAGGGTGTGGAACAATGTCTCTAAAAGATGCAGACATGGCAGAAGGGGTCACTCTCTCACCTTAGATAATACAAGGCTGTGATGCTAGATGCGTGAGAGGGAGGCTGTGACCATACACTCATCAATCAAACAATAAAAAAACCCAAAATCCAAAAAAATTAGAAAATTCAAAAATCCAAAAAAAACCAAAAAATTCAGAAAACCCAAGAAAAGCCAAAAAATAAAATAAGTAGTGTCATCCACCTTACCTACAAGTGAAAACCTAGTAAGTAAGGAAACTGGAATTGGACTGGCTGATGATGCAACAATCGACTCACCGGGTTTTGGAGTTAAATGTCCTACTCAAGCGTGCCTTCACGACTTGGGTACATTTTCTCCCACAAAGACATTGCCCCACAATGATCTTTAGAGCATCTACGAATAACTTGCAATCGGCGTTCACTAGGTTCCGATTTTCCATCTCCCAGCTGAGGCCAAGACTAATTCCCTCCACCTAGTTTTAAACATAGGGGAGTCAAAGGATAGAATTATAGTACCTTTTCTAGGAAACTTAGTCAATCCTTCTAAGGTAGGGAAAGGTACGCCTTTTGATTACTAACATATGATATTAAGTGCATAGGTACAAATCTTACCACGTGTTAGTACATTAAGCCTCACCGTGAGGCTACATCAAGTCCCACCATGGTGCTGCACCAAGCCCCACCGGAGAATAGACTCCCGCCTTTGGAGTCCCAACTGTGTATACGACACATAGCTCTGATTAGGAGGCAAACCTCGGTTTGGCAAAGGAAGGGTTCACTCCCTCACCCGGATCTTTATGCATAGAACTCCTTTACTTACCAAGTCAAGTTGTGAGATGACGGTCCTTTCCTGAGAGTACTTGTCACACTCGAGGATAGAAAACTCTTGACCACAACGAATTGCATTCACACATTTTGCATATGTCTATATGGCTAGGGACCACCTGTACCCCGTTGGCCTAACCTATCATATGGACCATTCATTGCATATTGTATGTTGACCTTGCATTTGCATTTGTGTGCTTGAATCATGCATCCATGCATTTAGGTATCATGCATCGAAAGTGGAGCATGAACGGAGCATTGTTCTTGAAGAGAGTTAGAAGCCCTTAGAACCGTGATTCTCCCAAAGCCTATTCAAGTCCAACCTATTTAATTTATCATTCCAATCCGAGCAAGCTTTCAAACAAAAAGCCACAACACTTGTCTAGTTTTTTTTTACCTTTTCTTTTTTGGTCGGCTCCAGGGTAATGCCCCATGACCATCTTTAGTTTCTGCCCTATTGAAGTGACATCTCTACATAGTTGACATGGTCTAGACATCCGGCTGTGACACATAGTTTCAAAACCGGCTAGACCACTCCATGCTTGAGTCTTCAACATGACGACAATCTTAGTTTAATCAAACCACTCAGTTGTTTGATTATGTCCCAAGATCGAGTCTGTTCACCTTTTCTACCATCTAGCTATGTGATTATGTCCTGAAACCAGGTAGGTTTCATCATTTTTGGCTGTGCAACCATGTCCCGAAACCAATAGGTGGTCTTCTTTTTGGAACCTTATGGCAGATTGTTTGAGAGTTAGCTCTCCTTTTCTGGAAATGCTAAATGGGAATATCATTCTTATCTTGAAGCCAATCTTGTTCCAAGATCACATCTAAAGAAGGGCATCCGTAGATATCCCATTTTCGCATTTCCTAGAGTCGTCTAGAATAGGAACTTTTGAGGTGCCCTAGATCACAGGACTGAGGATCTCTAACTTATTTTCCAAAAGTTTCATGATTTTTCTTAAAGACATTCTTGATTTTACTTAGTTCAAGGTTGTTAGTTGTGGTAAAACTAACCCGCTCAAGTTGGTGGCAGGCTTGAGTCCCTTAAACGTTTTTGGTGAGAGTCGCTAGCTATGGCAGAGCTAACACTCTCATCTTACTCAAATTGGTGGAAGATTTGAGTACTCTAAGCTTAAAGAAGGTGTTTCTATGATTTCATGTGATTTAACAAAAAAGCTAGGGGGAAGAACACAAAAAGGCCAGGATGTTGCTAGTGTGACAGGCTACAATACTAGTTGCCTATCAGAGAGGCTACTAGACTTGTTGCCACAACAACAAGCGACGAGAATCTTGTAATTCTTCCTCAAGATAATTTGTCATCCTAGGCTTTAATATAATTATAGACACCTTGATTTTGAGGCGACTTGCAGACAAACTCCCTCGAAAGGATTTGCATTGGACGTGGTAGACCTAACCTTTTTCCCCACATCTGAATTCTATCTGATACCTTGGACCAACCCAAAATTATAGCACAACACCTCAAACATAAGCCCATAGCCCGATTGATAACCCAAGCAACTAAATGGCAAACCTGAGACCATACTGGGCGCACCAGCATGGCGCACCATGCTAGCGCACCAACATGGCGCACCATGCTGCGCCATGCTGGAGCACCAACTTGGCGCATTGGCCGTTGGCTGTCCACCTTCTTTACCACGTGTAATCCCTATATATGCAATGACGCTTGTGCCCTCACTCGATATGGAATTCCCTGATCAACCTACGTGAGGCTCTTGGTTTGCTCTTGGTTTCCAGGTCCCTTGGAATCCAAAGGCCCAACGTATCCTGCCTCCTTTAAGAACTACCCAAGCACTCCACAGTTCGTTTTCTTGGCTACCTTGGCATCCATCACGAGAGCACTTTCCTAATCATCCATTGCATCCTTGAGCATTCCCTGACCTTCCATCAGCACCAAGTCACGTTTAAGGCAACCGGAGGAGAACCATCGAGAGCCATTGATAGGAAGGACACCACAAGTAAGTTCCTTGTCTTCCTCATGTAATTAGGCCTACCTTTATTGTTCTTATTGGTTTTATGCTGTGAAAATTATTGTGGTTTGACATATCTGTAGTTTTGTTAGTTGCCTGCACACACTGGTAGTTTGGTGATGGGTCATGGTCTATGTAAGGCCCCCCGCCACTGAGCACGGGCTGTGATCCGTCCCCCATGCATACATGCCATTCCTCGTTCTCCTCCATCCTCCAATATTGCCCTGGACATGTATCTTGTGTCCATAGGCCATCACATGGCTGGACGAATATAAGGTCGTCGAAGTAACCCATGAGGATGAAGAGGAGATCCTATTTGCATCCCGTGCATCCACCACATGTGAGCCTTCTCTATCACACCCACCACTCATTGTGGATATCCCAAATGCCTCCTGAAGCTCGCAATTGGGGTTCGTGGCTGTTACAACCAATGGAGCCCATAAACAACCATGGAGGTAGGGAGAGTAGGAGTGGTGTTTTTGAGTCTGATTTTTCTGTGTGGATGTGTTCTCCTGCACCTAAGTTAGCTCATTGAATAGCCATAAGCTCGGGTATATGCATGCATTTGGCCTAGGACAAGAATTAACACGCTGTCTGAATAGAGTGCTTGAGGCACACAACCCTAGTGCAAAATTATGGCACACCTGACTGGTGCACCAGTCTGGTGCACAAGCACTGATTTAGTACCCAGGTAGTAGTTTTCATTCAGGACTTTTACGTATTCACCTTGAATGATTTTAACCCTGCGTTCTGGTTTCGATATATCTTATGATTTCTTTTGCACGATTTTCAGAATATTATATGCATGTTTTCATTAGCATCACGCCTTATTAAGCAAGGACGTCAATGACCCAAATCCTTTGTGCTAGAACATCTGTAATCCCTCATGATTTGGGTCATATGGCTGTTCATTTAGCAATCATCATCTCGTCCACCTCACTTGCATAGGCACATATATTTAAGCATGGCATGGAATATTGCCGCTGGGCATACAAAAAGAGGCATTAAGTTGACATAGCCATATAAGTAGACATAAAACCATGAAAGACTGACATGTCAGGCGTATGAGGGTGCCTAATACCTTCCTCGTGCATAACAATGATCCTTACCCAACTGTATGGTGCACAATGACCTTTCTTTTGGCACGAATCATGCATGCTTGCATCGTTTTTGTTGTCTTTGTTATTTTTGAATGGTTTTCCTTATCTCCTGTTTTAAAGTAGTTTAGGTGGCGACTTTGGTTTTTGATGTTTTATGACATTTCTTTTGGCACGAATCATGCATGTTTGCATCATATGAGGAAAAAAGAGAATGGGGAGGAAGATGAAGGGGCATATAAAGAGAAGAAAATAAAATATATGTATACATGTTGCTTTGGGATATGAAATCAAATCCGTCAAAATGATAGTAGAACCATGAAGAGCCAAGCAGCACAAATACATCTGTAGTTCCAGCAAACAGAGAAATGAGAAAATATTCCTTGACGGTTATGGTAGTTGTCCAATGGGACCCACTTGTGAAATAAGTCAAGGTTCAAAATGCAAAATGGTCGTGCAAATTGCGTTTCAGCCCCTAGCACCTCACAGCTTATGTTCCAAGAGTAGGATATACAGTGTCAGGCACATGGCCCACAAAATGCACTAGATGGGGTAATTTGCAGAAAACCCCCTATGTTTCGTAAATTTGCAGATTAGTCCACAAAGGACGTGGGAAGTTTAATTTAAAGCAGACATGTGTTGATATATAGTAGAATCTCAAATGTCACAGCACAATGGTAATACAGTAATAAGAAGGCTGTCGTGATTGGGCAATTTGCAATAAAGCCCTCAAGTTTTGGATATTTGCAAAAGAGTTCTCACCTTTTGCAAACAATGCCACATTCGATTGAAGATTCTAGCAAGAAGAGATTGTACATGCATCTCAGCATAAGCGCCAATCTCTGCACCGCAGCATCAGCAGTCAGCATATTACAGTACTGTCCTTCAGGGGCATCTTTGCCTTTTTTCCTTCCTGGGGGACAATCCACGGATCATCGTTTTGATTTTTCAGGTTCTCCTTCCAAGCCAAGGAGACCCTTCTACCTCTCTTATGGATTTTCGCAGGTGCGGAATCCAGCTTGTTGACATTGACCGGGCGGTCAACGTCGTTTGCCCTTTTGGATTTTCATGGGTGTGAAATCCAACTTGCTGACTTTGACTGGGCGGTCAACGTCGTTTGCCCTTTTGGATTTTCGCAGGCACGGAATCCAGCTTGTTGAGTTTGACCGGGTGGTCAATGTCCTTTGTCCCTTTTGGATTTTCGCAGGCACGAAATCCAGCTTGCTGACTTTGACTAGGCGGTCAACGTCATTTGTCCCTTTTGGATTTTCACAGGCGTGAAATCCAACTTACTGACTTTGACCGGGTGGTCAACGTCATTTGCCCCTTTTGGATTTTCCCGGGCGCGAAATCCAGCTTGCTGACTTTGACCGGGCGGTTAACGTCATTTGCCCCTTTTGGATTTTCATGAGCGTGGAATCCAGCTTGTTGACTTTGACCGGGCGATCAATGTCATTTGCCCCTCTTGGATTTTTGCAGGTGCAGAATCCAGTTTGCTGGCTTTGATCGGGCGGTCAAGGTCATGTGCCCTTTTGGATTTTCGATGGCGCGAAATCCAGTTTGCTGATCTTTGACCGGGCGGTCAAGGTCCTTTGCCCCTTTTGGATTTTCGCAGGTGTGAAGTCTAGCTTGTTGGCTTTAACCGGGCGGTCGAATGTCCTTTGCCTCTCCTAGACTTTCGCGGGCGCAGAATCCAACTAGTTGACTTTGACCGGGCGGTCAAAGTCCTTGGTTTCTTGGATTTCCTTGGGCAGGAAATCATGTGGCTAGACCTTTTGACCAGATGGTCAATGTCCTAGCCCCTCTCTTGGATTTCCTTGGGCAAGAAATCCTGTGGCTTGACCTTTTGACCTGATGGTTAAGGTCCTAGCCCCTTTCTTGAGTTTCCCTGGGCAGGAAATCTAGCTGCTTGACCTTTTGACCAGGCGGTCATGGTCCTTATCCTTTCTATTCTGGGTTTTCGTGGGCGCAGAATCCAGTTGTTTGACCCTCTGTCTGGGCGGTCAAGGTCCTTTCTCTTCTGAGTTTTCGCAGGCGCGAAATCTCTTTGTTTGCCCTTGGTCCGTGCGGATAGGGCCCTATTTTGCTTCACAAATGGTATGTTTGTCATGCCCCCTTGTCTTTGGGCTGGTATCCCCAACTACTCGATTGACAACCGTCATGCTGTCAAGCGGCCGGGTTGACAAGACTTGATTGGCTTGTCATATCCCGTCTCTTAGGTTAATAACCTCAATAATCCGGCTGATGAGTCCGACAACTTACCATTTACCTGCCCGTGGTTCCCTCTGTGTGCAGGATTTCTTTATCATTTGCCTTGTTATTTCAGCATCGCATCATCTTGCAAGCACCCATTGTAGACACCCCAATTTTCCCAATTTTGCAGGATAAGGATGTGGTGGCTGAGCTTGAACCCTGGTTGAGCCCATTTGGGGCCACAAGCCCATCTTAGGCCCATTTGACTTCATGGAGGCCTTTTTAGCCCATTTGGACCCACCTAAACCCACATGGGCCCATGGGGGCTCATAAGGCCCACATAGGCCCATGGAGGCCCATGAAGCCCACTTAAACCCAATTGGGCCCATGGAGGCCCACATAGGCCCATTAAGTCCAAATTGAACCTGAAAGGCCATGATGCCCACAAAGGCCCATAATGGCTCAACCTACATTTTCTCCTATTTGATTCTTCAAGGTTTAACCTATTTCTTCCTCTTCTTCCAAAATCAAACCCATACCTTATTTCTCCCTCTCCTTATCCATTAATCATTCTTCATTTACCAATTTTACCAAAAAATCACAAGTCCTCCTTACCCACTAACTGAACCCATTCTCCACCAAACCTCATGAATTCAGCCTCACCACTCCTCCTCACTGAGCCCATCTCCAGCACATTGCACCACTAGATCAAGCATCTCCAGCCACCATATCAGTCGTCGGAGGAGCTTGGGTCATCGTAGATCACTGTCGGCGAGCAGGGGACAGGATGGAGCGGAGAGGGGACAACCGTTGGTGTTTGTTAGCTCATCACGACTTCAGTTAGGAAGTTGGGGTGTTGGTTGTGAATTCTGTTAGGGAATGGGAGTTCTGTTACGATGGGTCGCCGTTCTCCGTTCGCCTATAAAAGGGGAGGAAGAGCTAGTGATTCAGGGATTTTTTTTTCTTTTCCACCGTAAGAGGATAAGAGAGCCAGCGATTCCAGTGAGAGCGTGAAGCAAAGGAGCAGAGAGCCAGTGTCGTTCCCAGAGCTCCGACGACACGTCTCCAACCAGGTACACATCCCTGATCACTCTAATTGTCTAAATTATAGATTTTTAGGCCCTCCTTCTCATCCCAGAGTGTTTCCAAGGGATCCAGAGTGATCCCTTGGCTAACAAAGCTCCTCCGTTTTCCGGCGACAGAGGTGGGGGGGGGGGGGGG
>JAMKQA010078862.1:0-15075 GCA_024699735.1 Posidonia australis
AAGATTTGGCAAGTGATGATGAGGATGATTTCGAGGAGTATAGACGTCGTTGTCGCTCCATCCATGCATCATCCTCAAAAGGTAAAGGAAAGCAAGTTAGTTCCCAAAGAAAGTGATATGTAATATATTGTTTTGCCTTGTATTATATTTATCGACTTGTATTAAGATATTTCAGTGTTGTATTAACTACTTTTTTGTAAAAACTTTGAATGTATAAAATCTTATGATGTATAATCGAATGACTTTTTTTTTTATGAAATTTGTACATGTGTATGAATAATGTACTTGTGAATGTATTTGAATGTCATTTTACTAGGTATTTGAATGTCAATTCTATAATGTATTGTTTTATTTATTTTTTAACTGCCCAGTATTAGCGAGGACATTTCCTCGCAAAAATAATATATTTAGCGAGCACTTAGTGAGCAATTTGCGAGGAAATGTCCTCTTATTTTCATCGAATCATTTGAATAATTGAATCTCAATTGAGAAATAAGTTGAAGGACCCATTAGATCCAAGACCCAAATCCAGACCCAGTATCTTCATGGGTCTAGGTCTAGGTCTGAGTTTTAATTTTAGAACCTAGACTCAGACCTGGACCTGGATCTGGGAAAAAAGATGGGTCTAGGTCTGGGTATAACTAGACCCGATGTAGACCCGACTCATTGCCACCCATACTCTCAACACGAAGCCAACTGCAAGCCTCACCAACCAGTCTACAAACATGAGCCCACATACGAATCCACAAGCACAATACCACAGGCACAAAAAACGCACAAATAGAAGTCAACCCATAAAGCTCAAGTCCAAAACCACAAAATCACACAAATGAGCCTCGGAACAGTAACACTTGCCTAGAAATAAATTCATAAAAATGTTAATAATTACAAAATAAATTTACAAATGTTACAGTAGATGTGTGTTAGGGCAAATTGATGCTTAGTTCTTGAGATGTGATGGTTTACATGAAGGACTCGTGCCACCCATAGGTTGATCTTTGTGGATCAGGCCTTACAAATAAGGGCAGCACCACCGCTAATAAGACACAACAATAGAGAAAGAAATGACAAGAAGAAGAAGGAGAGAGAGAGGAAGAGGATCATAGCTCATGCATGTGAGGATCGACGATGATGTTGGATAGCCTTCGTGTGGCTTAAGGAGCTCACCAGTTGCAGTTCTCCAGTAGTTTGTGTTGTAGTTTGTTGAGGTGAGAAAAGTTAGGATTTTGCAATGGTTTCTCATGAATTTTCCTATGCATGCAAGTGATTGGGTCATTGTGTTGAGGATTGATCGTGGTTAGAGATAAAGGTCAAAGGGTGGCGCGAAGGTCAGGATCAAAACTCCAGCAAAGAGGTTTGCTGGTGAAATTATTGAGTTTACCACACACATAAGGTACACACCATACCAAGAGCTCAAGCTCCAATTTTAGATGCATGATAGGTTTTAGTGCACAAGTACTAGATTTTAATGTTGTTCATGTGATATGAGAAGTTTTCGGAAGATTTATGAATGTTGTTGCATGCTATGGGAATTCTGTGTGAAATAGAGCATTATGGCATTGTTTGGTGAATTGAGCCTGCACATGAAGCCCATGCATTTTGGGCTTACACAACAAAGGACTGTGGTCTAGTATTTCTGTTGATACTAAATAATATGCATGCTTGTTTTCATGTGCATTTAGAGTTTATGTGTAGGTTTTAGCAAACAAGATTTATATTCTTAACTTGCTATGGGAGTTAACCAAAGCGAAGGTATAGGAGTACTATACAATTAGGGATAAAAATCACTACAATCGAATGTCCATATCTCAAGATATAAAAATCCAAAGATAGAGAGCACAAACAGGTGAACAATAATAGGGCATCGAATAATCATGATAAAATTCACCAAAAATATCCTAAAATCACTACCAAGCATCCAAAACATGCTAAACTATACATTCATAACATTTTCATGAGAAATTAAAGAGAAAAGGCTAGGATCTTCACCTCACAGAAGCTCACAAAGACAGAGGCTCTTCCTTCTGCTGGTGACCCAACTAGCTCCTTTGGTGATCACCAATGCTCCAAAGCTCCCCAAGGCCTCACCACGAGCTTGCTCAGCCATTGGAAGATGATCAGAGATCCTTGCACCCAAACATAGAGCAACCCACTGAGAAGAGCTAAAAACCATGATAGGGGAGGAGATGAACCTATGAACCCAAATACTGTAAAGCTCAACTTACCTTCACTAGTGCTCGATCACAAGGGAGGTGTTCGTCAATGATACGCCTCTTGGTGTTGACCGGAGTTCTCATTGGATAGGGGGTTGCTTGGCCAATGCTCAGCTCTCATCTCGTTGTCTCACTCTCACTCACTCTCTTTGACAGAAGGAGGAGGAGGAAGAAGAAGAAGAAGAGAAGGGCTTAGGGAGGAGGAGAAAGGAGGAAAAAGACAAAGAAGAAGAAAGGTCTTGAAGGTCGGCACTCCCACTGTGCTCCGAAGGTTGGCAAGGAAACATGAGGAGTCTCAGGCATGCCTCTCTCTTATATAACCTCAAATCTTAGTGGTTGGTGTGCATGCGTTGGCAAGTCAAGGGGCACATGCAAGGAGTTACAAGTCCACAACCAACCACTCCACACGCCCCAACCAAAACAACATTGCAAGGCTCCAACTCCTTCACACTGATCCCTCCACTCCATGCACGAGCACAGTGTATCAACAAACACCCTAGTTAAATACCAAGCTAACCAATAAAACTAAATTGACTTAATGCACTACATGGAGTCGAAAATGCAGGACCAGGAGGTGTGTAGATCCTTCGGGTGGTTGGGCATAGAGATAAAAAATGCAGAGAGGACATACCCTATGGTTGGCCTAGAAGGTGTAACAAATCCTTCAAGTGTTGTCTGAGAGTGGACA
This sequence comes from Posidonia australis, assembly GCA_024699735.1. Lineage (NCBI taxonomy): Eukaryota > Viridiplantae > Streptophyta > Magnoliopsida > Alismatales > Posidoniaceae > Posidonia > Posidonia australis. The sequence goes on from JAMKQA010078862.1 coordinate 2,902, forward strand.
CTGAGGCTTCTTCGAGACCCAAGATGGAGGGACTCCTTGTAGGATGGCTCATCTGTGGTATGCAGTGTGCATCGATAGTTACTTGTGAATCAATGTTGGTTGCTTGACGTCAGACAATACAATATGTTTTTTTGTGACTTATGGTTTGGTTTTTGTGTGGATTTGGCTTTATAATGATGATTTGTGAGATGCATGTTTTAAAGATACAAGTGCATCAAAATTTCGAAAGTAAAAGTTAGAAGAGAATTGATTAAGCATATTTAGAGTTTTAAGCATGTTTTATGAGTGGTTTCCCATCTGTAGGTCTATAGGTGACCTTGCATGTTTGACTCGTGTGTTAGGGAAATGCGTCCTGCCTGCATGTTTTCCCAGATTTCTATTTTCTCACAGATTCTCACTTTGTTTTGTTTCTTAATGAAGTAGAGTGTGTGTTAGGTGACCTTTTAGTGGTCACTCACTCTTTTTTGTTGTTTTCTTTTCCGGGTGCAGATTAGCAACAAGGCTTGTCCTCTAGAGCATTTAGACAAAGTCATGTGGCCATACATCACAAAATCTTGGGTAAAATGTTTAAATTTCTAATTATAGAGCTATTTCCTTAAATAAAGAGCATAGTTTTGGTCTTATTAGTGATTTAGAAATTAATTGGATTGTCGCCACAAGGGTCATGATATAACTGAGTGTTGAGCTAAGGCATGAGCACACTCATTACCTTCTCTTATAACATGCAAAGCTTTAAAATCAGATATCTTTGACATTAAAATCCAACATTCTACAATAGTGTCACTAATTTCCCAAGTTGATAGGCTTAGAGTAGATAGGTTTAGACTAGGGACAAGTCGTTGTACAAGCGCTAGGCAATTATCCGTCATAATAACTCTTTCCCACTTCATCCTCTTCTCATGGTATAGAGCTTCAAGAAAGGCCAATGCTTCAACCTGAATAGGTGTTCTAGGAGGACCAGATGTACTTACAGAGAAGAAGTGTTTTCCTTCTACATCTCTGCCAACCAAAGTAGCAACATATCCTTTTATGTCTAATAGTTGCATCTACATTAATTTTCTTCCAATTAATAGGTGGAGGCAGCCATATTTGGATGACATTAAAAGGAATGGACTTCACCATGTAGCAAGGCTCTACCATTGATCTTCTGGCTTCTCCTATCATCTTGTTAGCATTCAAACTCTTCCCTTCAAAGATGAACTTACATTGAGCCATCCAAATTTGCCACAACAAATTTATATCCAAAAAGAAAACTTTCCTATCCTTCTTGTTTGAAAAGTAATTCCTACTCACCCATCCTATCATCCAAATGTCAATATTCTGACCTTGTATCTCCCTATACCATAAACAATAAGCTTCCAAATATCTTGAACTATCTAGCAATCGATAAAAGTACGATTTATAGTTTCTTCCACCATACCACACCAAGGACAAAGCCCATTAGCCCCTATACCTCTTTTGAATAATTTAGATTTCAAAGGCAAAGCATCTTGGATACATCTCCAAATAAATATTCTAACTCGAGGCACTAGACTAATGTTACCCTTCAAAAGTTTCCAATAGAAAGTATCTACCATCCCATTACTAGAAGAAAAAGTAGAGCTATTTCTGTCTACTCTTAAGCAAGCATAAGAAGATTTTGTAGTAGACAAACCTATTTTAGTAGGAAGCCATATTTGTTTATACACCCTATCATTGAATCCCACTACATTCATACTAAGAATTGCTTTAGTTGCAACATTGTTGAACAATTCTATAATTAATGGCTCATTCCATCCACTACCATCTGTAACCATGCCGGCGACAACCTCGTGCGGGGTGGGAAAGGCCAAATGCGCGAGGACCAGCGAAGTACGGCAAAACGCGATAAAAACAATGATAAAATGCAGGAGTCGTCACCTAATCTACTTAAAACGGGAGATAAGGAAAACCGTTTAAAACAATGTAACCATGAAACTATGCATAATAACAAGGCAACAGAAGAAAAGGTCACTATGAACCAAAAATTAGGTAAGGATCCCTGTTGCGCACGGGGAAGGTATTAGGCACCCCCGTGTGCCCAACAAATCGATCTTTCATGGGTTTTTCATTTACTCTGATGGCAATGTCGACTTTACAGCCTATTTCTATCCACCCAAGGGTGGTATGTAGTGCCATGGTCACATGCGTGTTGTGTCTAGTGTTGTACCTAAAACTAAATGCAGGCGAAGTGAGGAATGGATAATGTCCTACTGTTCAGCTAGGCTACCTGGGGTCTAAATCGCGGAACGATGCAAAAGGATCTCACCGACAAGAACCAAAAAAGGCCACTGATTCACAAGACCCAAGTAGTAAACATTATTACTCTACTAGATGCAAAACTAATGCAAACAGAGTTATTAGATGATAAAACTATGCAAGTACGATCATGGTATATCTAGGAACAAACACCAAAAAAATCAGAGCCCATGACAATCGGATAAACCTACAAACCATGATGCAAAACCTACTGTTTGCATCCTGCAACTAGACTGGTGTGCCAACTTCGTGTGTCAGAATGGTGTGCCAGTCTGCTGTGCATATATGGTGCGACAGTATTGCGCTCTTATATGGTGTGCTAGTCTTATGCTCCTAGATGGTGCACTTCAAGTACTCTGTTTCAGACAGCAAACAAATTCCAAAGTCTAGGCAGAATACATGTAACTAACCATACTTATGGCTATTCAGGAGACTAACCTAGATGCCAGGGAACACAATCATACTAAACAATCAAGACCAAAACACTCCTCTCTCTCATTTTCTATCCATACATGTTTATGGGTTCTCCAGGGCTACAACAATCTATGGAGGCTCTTAAGGTGTATGGAGGCATCCGAAATGATTAAGGAAGCATGGGGGAGTGACATGGCATGCAAAGGGTTGTACCACAGCCCGTTTTCAGTGGCCAATAGCCTCATAGGGACCATGATACATCACCAAAAAAGGTCAAATAGTGCAAACAAACTTCAAAATAAACAAATAGTGCAAATGACCTTACAAATAGTGTACCATGATCTATTACCAAGATAAATAAATAGTGCAAACGATCAAACAAACCACAGATAATCAAACCATAGCCAAGTTCATAGTATGAAACCTCATTCGAAACAGCCTTAAAAGACTAGACAAAGGTAAGAAGTGGGAAGGTACCTGTGGTGTTTTCTCCGTTAATGGCTCGAGATAACCCTCCTTCGGTTGCTTTAGATGCAGTTAGAGGGTTCAGAGATTGCTCAGGGATGCTATGAGTGTTTTGGAATGATCTCCTGTGGGATGCCAATGTGTCCAAGAGGAAGGAAAAGGTGTAGTTTATGGGTAGCTTTTAAAGGAGGTGGAAATGTAAAGTCTTGAATGTCAAGGGGCGTGGAAACCAAAAGACTTACGTAGGTACGTAGGAGAATATTCGTGTGTGGGGGTTACAAGATTAGAAGATGGACAGTCAACAGCCAACATCTTGAAAAGGGACTGTGCGCCAGCATGGTGCGCCATATAGGTGTGCCATGATGGTGCGCCATGTTCGTGCGCCTCAATGGTGCGCCATGTTGGTGCACAATCAAAGTGCTCCCACTAAGGGCTCCTAAATGATGTGCTAATTATGGGTTTAGGTTTACCACTTGGCTGCCTGGATTATCAAATGGTCTAGGCTTGTGATCGTGTTTTAGTGCGATGATCTCGGGCTAATCAAAATGCTAGATAGGGTTTGGATGTGGTTAGTCCTGTCATGTCCGAAGCAACATCCTTTTGGGGAGTTTGTCTGCAAGACGCCTTGAAATCAAGGTGTCTACAGATATCCCTCCCTGAGTGACGTCGAGGGATGGAGGGAGTCGAGACCGATGCACAAGGTTGACAGGATACTCCTATTTTAAGGCTGCGAGAGGGTGATGTTCGCCATAGGCATCGGGTTACATATCTGGTGGATGCACCGAAAGTCGTGACTTGTTGTCGAATGTAAATATGTAATGCAAAAGCACACCTTACATGCATGTGAATGCCGTACCAAATGCTGAAAATGTGATACCAATGCAATAATGAGCTAAAATACAAATGTGGGAGCTGATGCTGAACGTAAATGTAATACTGATGCTAATGTTGCACACAAGAATATATGTGGACAGTAGTGCAATGCCAGTGTTAATGCTGAGGTGATGTTGCGAAAACTAAAGAAATCCTACGCAAAGGGGAACCATTGGTCGGGATATGATAAATTGTCGGACTCATCAGCTGGATTATTAGGGTTATCAACCCGGAGAGACGGGACATGACAAATAAGCAAAGTCTAGTCGACCCAAATGCTAGACAATTTGACAATTGTCAACCGAGTAGTTAGGGTTACCAGCCCAAAGAAAGGGGGCATGACAAAACATATGATTTGTCAAGTAAAAAAAGGAGGCCCTGTCCTCACGGACTTAAGGCAAGTAAAAGAATTTCGCGCCCATGAAGATCTGGGAAATGAATATGACCTCGACCGCCCGGTCAAAGGTCGACTTTGACTACTTGGTCAAAGTCCAGCAAAAGAATTTCGTGTCCGCGAAAATCCAAGGAAGAGGATATGACCTCGACCATCCAGTCAAAAGTCAACTTTGACTGCCCAGTCAAAATCAAGCAAAAGGATTTCGCACCTGCAAAAATCTAAGAAAAGAAAAGGATTGGACCTTGACCGCCCGGTCAAAGGTCGACTTGACTACCTGGTCAAAAGCCAATAAAAAAGGATTTCACGCCTGCAAAAATCCAGAAAAAAGGATATGACCTCGATCGCCCGGTTAAAGGTTGACTATGACCGCTTGGTTAAAGTCAAGCAAAAGGATTTCACGTTCGTAAAAATCCAGGAAAAAGGATATGACCTCGATCACCCAATCAAAGTTCGACCTTGACCGCCCGGTCAAAAGTCAAGCAAAAGGATTTGCGCTCGTCAAAATCCATGGAAAAGGATATAACCTTGATTGCCCGATCAATGGTCGACTTTGACCGCCTCATCAAAATTCACGCAAGAGGATTTCACGCCCGCGAAAATCCAGGGAATAGGATATGACCTTGATTGTTCGATCAAAAGTTGACTTTGACAACCTGGTCAAAAGTTAAGTAAAAGGATTTCGCGTCCGTGAAAATCCAAGAAAAAGAAAGAATAGGACCTCACCCGCCTGATCAAAAGTCGACTTTGACTGCCCAGTCAAAAGTCAAGCAAAAAGGATTTCGCGCACGCGAAAATTCAAGAAAAAAGAATATGACCTCGACCACCCGATCAAAAGTTGACTTTGACCACTCGATCAAAGTCAAGCAAAAGGATTTTGTGCTCGCAAAAATCCAGGAAAAAAGGATAGGATAGGACCTTGACTATCTGATCAAAGGTAAACGTCAACCGCCTAGTCAAAGTCAAGCAAAAGGATTTCGCGCCTGCGAAAATCCAGGGAAAAGGATATGACCTTAACAGACCGGTCAAAGGTCGACTTTGACCACTCGATCAAAAGTCAAGCAAAAGGATTTCGCGTCCACGAAAATCTAGGAAAAGGATATGACCTCAACTGCCCGATCAAAGATCGACTTTGACCGCCCGGTCAAAAGTCAAGCAAAAGGATTTCGTATCTGCGAAAATCCAGGAAAAAGGATATGACCTCGACCACCTGGTCAAAAGTCGACTTTGACCGCCTAGTCAAAAGTCAAGCAAAAGGATTTCACGCCCGCGAAAATCCAAGAAAAGGAACGGATAGGACCTCGACTATCCGATTAAAAGTCAACTTTGACTGCTCAATCAAAAGTCAAGCAAAAGGATTTCGCACCCATGAAAATCCGACAGAGGGTAGGATGGTAGGATCTCATTCATGCAGAATGAGAGACCGAAAAAGAAAAGCGAGAATCCCTAGATTGTCTCCCAAGAAGGAAATTGGCTCTAATTGCGCTCTGGAGGGCAAAAAAGGTCATTATGCTTGCTATTGGCTCCATTGCACGGAGACCTGTATTCTTATTGAAATGCATGTCAACTATTCTCTGAAAGAACCTTGCTAAGGTTTCGATCTCGTCTGACACTATTGGTGAGTTTTACGAAAGGTTAGGACCTATTCGCATTTTTCCAAAACTCGAGGGTTTTATTGCAAATTAGCCTGATATGACAAATTTTTGATGGTTGCATTGCTATTATGCTATGATATTTGAAATTCTGCTCAGTATTTGCAAATCTCTGCTCGAATATGGTTTCTCACACCCTTTGCGGGCTATTCTGCAAATTTCACGGGGTTAGGGGGGTTCTCTACAAATGACCCCTTCAGGTGAATTTTTTGAAGAATGTGTGCTCTTTTTTTTTGACACTATGCATTTTGCCTTTCATATGAAAACTACAGAGTGTTGAGGATCAAAATGCAATTTTCGTGGCCATTTTGCACTTTAGACCTTGGAAAACAAATTAATTGCATTATTGGTATATGATGGGGCCCACTGCTATGAATTTCTCATGTATTCTTTATCAAGTGAGAAATTTTATACAAGTGATGAGCTGTAATAAGGGGACCGACTTGTTTCACAATGTATCTCTCCTGAACCTGATTTGGTCTGTCCTCGCAATGAATTCAATCTATGCTCTTTGCAACAAGCAGCTTGTGTTGGCCCACCTGCTCCTAACAGTAGCACTGTCCCAGTGATCTTTTTGACTTAGAAAGGCAGCTAGCATGCCCCTAGTCAAAGACCTATTTTCGACCAAAAAATAGTTAACCTGCCCCTGGTTGAAGCTCCCTTTTTCGCCAATATTTAACTCAAAAGGCAGCTAGCATGCCCCTGGTTGGAACGTGGGCAAATGCCTTGCAAAGCGATGCAAAGTACAAAAGAGGTGTGATCTAAAATGATGAATGTTAAATGGCTTTTGCAAAAATTGTATAAGAGTGAAGCAAGATCTATGCATGGCGTATAGAAGATATTGGTGCCCTCAACGCCAAGGAAGCCTTTGTTGCCTACTACAAGGAACTAGAATGTCCTTAACTCACTTGGTGCTACCTGGATCCCTGGGTTTATGGTGGCTCTTACTCACTCAATGGACTGTTGGGATAAAATGGGCTCTGTGCCAAACTCCTAGGGCCCTATACCTACATTTTTCAATAATTCATTTTTCTTTTACTCCCTCAAAAACATTCTGACTTACACTATCCCTACTTGGAGGTAATAAACACCTAGGCTGAGGAGTGTCTGCTCTTTTCAGTTTAACTTAAGAGGTGGCTAGTCCCTTTGAAAATATGGGCTTGGTAGGTGTATGTTTCAACTCCTCTCCAAGTTATGTGATAGGGACAGAGTTGTCTCGCATGCTTCTCTCATTGGAGTCGACTTCTATCTTCTCATTTCTTTTGTACTCCGATTCTATGTTTTTTGGCTCACACTCACTCAAGACTTATCATTTTCTCTCCGTATTGAGGTATAGGCCCCTTGGGAATTTGTACATTTCATCCAATTTCCCGTTAATAGTTGCTGCCTCACTCCCTAAGTCATACAGGTAGTAACACATGAGGAGGATTAAAACTCTTCTTAAGTAGGCTGGCCTTCCGATTTTCCTCATCAGGCAATGATTATGCCAATATTTTCTATTATGATTACAATGCAAACGAAAAGAAAGTACAATGCATATGATACAATTTATGTGATGTGCGGATGCAGTAACTTAAAATATTGGAATGCTAAAGCAAGAAACATAGAGATGCATGGCCCACAATGGAATGTTTTTCAAATTTGGAGGCGTTGACGGGCTCTAACTGCTCCCCATGATCCATACCTTCGAGAATGACTGCACCACTAGATAGGACTTTTTTCACAATGAACGTTCATGCCAATTGGGCCCATTTGCACCATCTGTCTCGATAACATCGTCTTCCTCTCCATAAGCAATGAGCTCAGATAGAATTTCTTGCTCAAAGGTTGGATCTGTGATATCAATTGAGAGGATTTCTTCTAATACTGTCCCCTGGTGGCGCTTCATAATGGTCACAGTAATTTTTGTATTCTTGTAGTTGCAATGTGCGATCTCTTCTGCCATATGATTGTCTAGGCCAATTGTAGATTTGGGGCTCCCTATTTCTGAGGTTGGTGCATCTCTATTTAAATTTTATGATTTTTTGAGATTTTCAAAATTTTTGTGTTTTCTGATTTTTTTGTATTTTCCATAATATCTACAAGGGGTGTTGCATGCTGGTGGCTGTCCTATTGCTGACTGATATGATTGTTGCCGCCTGTACTGCTCCCTGAGCCTAACTCAAGGTCTCTTTTTTTTGTTCCTCACCCATAAGGTAAGGCTTGAGCTGCCTGTACCAGCTAGACCCGTCTCCCAACTGACAGGGGATTAACTCCATTGGTCTAGCACACACTTTCTCTGACTCTTGAAGGACCATAATTGAAGCTTGGTCCCGTGGTGATATTGGTGATTCTGATTGGGATTCTGAAACAACTTCCTTTCCTTTCCTGACTCTGTTGTACTCTGTTAGATCCTCTGCGAGCACTTCCAACTGTTCCTGGAACAAAATATCCAAGTCTCTAACTGTGTCATCTGTCAAGCTGTTCTCTGAGTCTACCTTCTGACCTAGGTCTTCCACTGCTGCTACCTGACACACTGTTGGTTGTCCCGACTTTAACAAAACTGAACAACTTTGCAACTGCTCGCAGATCTGCTCAATAACCTGCTCTGTCTCTGACTGATCATTCTCTAGAAAAGACTCTTTTGGACAAATCCAAACTACTAGTGACTGTGACATTATGAATGGACTTTAGTTTGGATCCAAAACGCCTGCACTGGTGAAGTTAGTCAAATCACGAGAAATGATCATCTTTGGGGACTTACCGAAGCGTGGGAATCTCTTCCGCTGGTAGTGATACTCATATCCCAATCCTTTGTGCTCTCTCCATTCTTCTGCCTTGATTGGTTCGGCGATTCCTTGGCCGTATCACCCAAAGGGTGTTCCTTTCTCGTATCCCCATTTGCGACACAAGTTATCGACCATCGAACAGGGATTATTGTGAACGGCTAAACAACTGACGTGCTTGAGAGCTAAAATGAAATTAACCGGCTCAAATCGATTGACACGGTACAGAATATTAGAAGGTTTGCGATCGAACTGGACAGTTTGCGAGGCTATAGCAAAGACAGCCTCAACCTTCTCCAGATCTTCCGCCATGACAACAACAACGTTGTCGTCCCAGCAAAACTTGATCATGCGATGGAGAGTTGAGGGAAGGACTTGATGCTTGTGAAGCCAAGGGCGTCCAAGCAAGAGATTAAAAGAGGGTTTGATGTTAACGACGTAGAATTCTACGTCGAAGCGGGCCAGATCGATGATCAATGGGATGACCAGTATTCCGAGTGCATCACGGTGCATATTATCGAAGGCCGCCATCCCTTTCACGACTGGTATTATGTCTTCGGACTTGAATCTGATTGCACTTGCAGTACACAATGGGCAGACATTTAAACCTGCTCTGATATTGCATTGTGATGAACAAGGGGGAGTTATGATTAGTTCCCGATGGTGGTAACTTTTGGCTTGAAAAGAAGATCACTTGTGGCGCCGCTATCATACCCACCATACTTTCAAGGGTGGCTAGTTCAATGGTTGGGGACACATCATACCCACCTTACTTTCAAGGGTGGCTAGTTCAATGGTTGGGGACACATAGGCAGCTTGGAAGACTCTAAGGAAGGCTTCCTTGTGCTCTGCTGAGATGTAGATCAGGTCCCAGATAGAAATGTCAGCTTTAACTTTCTGAAGTTGAGCAGTTTTGTCGGTTGTAGGTTGGCCGCTTCTAGTAGGAACGAGTGGAGCTACTCTTAGTACGGTGGTTGTGGGGACTGAACTTGTAACTGGATAGAAGTTGGTGCTACGGGTGCTAGAGGTCTAGATGGTTGAGCTTCTGATTGGATGGTGTTTGGTGTTGGAGGACTAGGTCTGGATGCTGGGGGTCTGTGCACCCTACCCGATCGTGTTACCTCTGCACACATTTCTGTGGCATAATTGTATGGAACACGATGCGTGTCATGAGTAAGGGTGTCGACAACCGGGGGCCGGGCTACTAGCTAGACTGGTATGGTTGGAGGATACAAAACTTGGTAGTTCTGGGGTGTTGGTGACTGGATAGGTCCAGATTGTGGCCAAGCTTGTAGAAAAACTGGTGCAAGTGGTTATAGGCGTACGATAGGTGGTGCCACAGTGTACTCCGGCTCGGCAGTAAGGTGAATCATAGTAATTGACTCCTCGGAACCACCGAGGAAGGATCGATACAACTGGTGTGGAAACGGAGATGATACATCATGAATAAGATCGGTAGGACGAACAGAAGATGAGATAGAATCAAGAGGAAAGATGGAATTGACTCCCGAGGGACCTGATGCTCCTAAGGCTGAATGGTGTGGTAAAGGCTAGCTAATTATGTTGGGATGTGCTGGGGGTGCTTGTGTGGCTGCTGATGCCGGTGTTGTGCCTGCCGCCTGTGTGCTAATTACAATGACCTTCTGGTCAATCAAGTCTTGGATAGCATCCCTCGGTGTGAGGCAATTGTCCATCGAGTGGCCTACGACTCGATGAAAATTGCAGAACGCGTTCGTATTATACCATGCAAGGAGCGGAGTTGGTGGCAGGCGAATCTCAGACAGCCTCAAAAGAGATGCGAATTTAGGGAACACCATGCTCAATGGCTCCACCAATGGGGTATAGTGGCACCTGTCACGGTGTTGTCGCTTCAGCTGTGGATGTGATAATGGCGGACGCATGCTAACCGGTGGAGTAGGATAAATTGGAGTGACAGTTAGAGTAATGTGTGATGCATGAGGTGCTCTAGGTGTGGGTGTGGGTGTGGGTGCATAAACTACTTGGTACTCATGAGGCGAATGGACATTTGCCGGTGCAACAGGGGATCTGATGTAAGGGACTGTATTCTTGGAGGGATCCTGCCTCTTGGGTGGATTGGCGTTGGGGCTGCTGTTGTTGTTGCTACTAGTGCCACTATGTGAGGAAATGGCTTGCTTGGCAAATGTAAAGAGCGCTGGAAAATTGTCGCCGCGTAGAGAACTCTCAACATGGGCATTCGCCCGAAGCAAAGCTGAAAAGGTGGTAACTGGCTGTATGCTAAGCAAAGCCCCGACTGCTGATTGTGCTTCTCGAATCACAATCTCAATAGACTCCTCATCAGAGGGTCTATCTGTAGACACCCTAATTTTGAGGTGGCTCGTAGGCAAATTCTCCAGAAGGATGTTGCTTTGGACACGGCAAGCTTAACCACTTTCGAACCCTATTTGACATTTTGATTAGCCTAAGACCATCGCACAAACCCTGACCACAAGCCCATGGTCTAGTTAATAATCTAGGCAGCTAATGGAGAGCACTATTCTGGAGCACCAATGTGGAGCACCATGATGGAGCACCAATGTAGAGCACCATGATGGAGCACCAATGTGACGCACCGTCATGCCGCACCATGATGACGCACCAAGCTGGCGCACAACCACTTTTCAGAGTGTTGGTTGTTGGTTGTCCATCTTCTGTGCTTGTAACCTCCACCTGCGAATATTCTTCTACGAATCTACGCAAGTCTATTGGTTTCCAAGCTTTTGGCATCCCAAGGCCTTCCAACTTCACCTCCTTTAAAAGCCACCCATGAATCACACTTTAGGGTCTCTTAGCAACCAGCACACCTACTTTCAGAGCACCCTTTTGCATCCCATGAGCACTCTCAACTGTGTCCAAAGCACCAAGGAGGAGACACCTTGAGCCACCCAAGGAAGAGACACCATAGGTAAGTTCCTTTATTCACCTCTACATGGGCTTTACATGATATTCTGAATAAAACTTACACTGAACTAGGCTGATATAATGTTTGTATGCTGATGTTTCTTTGTACCTTTTTTGTTTAATTGGGTGTTCATGGTGCTCTTTTATATATTGACTGTTTGTTTATCATGATGATTTTTTGCACTGTGTGGTATTTTTGGGCAATGTATCTGTAGACACCCCGATTTTAAGGTAACCCGGAAATGAGTATCCTTATGTTGCTTTGGATGTGATCAGCCATTAAACCTAGCCCTAAGCCTATTAGCAAGCCAGAACCTAGAAATCTGTGAGGTAGCTGGGCGCACCAAGGTGGCGCACCAAGGTGGTGCACCTAAGTGGCGCACCAAGGTGGCGCACCAAGGTCGCGCACCAAGCA
>JAMKQA010078863.1:0-10150 GCA_024699735.1 Posidonia australis
GAAATCCCGTGGCTCGACCTTTTGACCGGATGGTCAAGGTCCTAGCCCCTTTCTCGGATTTCCTTGGGCAGGAAATCCCGTGGCTTGACCTTTTGACCGGATGGTCAAGGTCCTAACCCTTTCCTCGGATTTCCCCAGGCAGGAAATCCAGTTGTTTGACCCTCTGACCGGGCGGTCAAGGTCCTCTTTATTTCTTTTCTCTTCTGGATTTTCGCGGGCGCGGAATCTAGTTGTTTGACCCTTTGACCGAGAGGTCAAGGTCCTTTTGTTTTTCCCTTTTGAGTTTTCGCGGGCGCGAAATCTCTTTCGCCTTTGGTTCGTGTGGACCGGGCCCTGCTTTGCTTGACAAATAATCTATTTGTCACGCCCCCTTTTTCTTGGGCTGGTATCCCCAACTACTCGGTTGACAACCGTCACGCTGTCAGGCGACCGAGTTGACAAGACTTGATTAGCTTGTCATATCCCGTCTCTGGGTTGATAACCTCATAATCCGGCTGATGGGTCCGACAACTTATCATTTTCCTGCCTGTGTTTTCTTCTGTGAGCAGGGCTTTCTTTATCTCTACCTTGTATTTTCAGCATTAGCATCAGTTTTGCATCGGCTCTTGCATTGGCATCTGGCATCAGCATCACATCCCTAGCATTTAGATCAGTAGTTGCACGCATTTTGCATTTGCATTTGCATTTGGCAACAAGTCATGACTTTCGGTGCATCCGTCGGACAAGTGACTTACTGCCTACAGCAAACACCATCCTTCTGTAACCTCAAAATGGGCGTATCTTGTCAACCCAAAGCATCGGTCTTGGTTCCTTTCGTCCCTCGACCTCGCTCAGGGAGGGGCATCTGTAGACACCCCGATTTTGAGGTGACTCATTGATAATTTTCCAGATGTTGCTTTAGATGTGGCGGACCCTTAAACCAATCCTAAACCCATAGCAAGCCTGCAACCCAATTAGAAATCTAGACAAGTATGGGAGAGCACTTAGCTAGCACACCTCCCTGGCACATTTACCTAGCACACCTAGCTAGCACACCTCCCTGGCACACTTAGCTAGCACATTTACCTAGCACACCTAGCACGCGCACATTCCAGGCGCACATACCCGACGCACATCCCAGGCGCCTAGCCATTTTGCAGGCTGCGAGCTGCTGACTTTCCACCTCCCATGGCTGTTACCTCTAGCAACGAATATGCCATGGAATCTTCCAGGCTTTTCTTCTACGAGGCCCCTTGCATTCCATGAGTTACCCTTGAGAAATCCCTATAAATAGACACCTATAGGTAGCCATTTGAGGGGATTAGAAAGTGGAAGACACACAATTGCAAATATTCCCATCATATGATTAATGAAATTATTTGGATAGAATATCATAATTTTGCATGATTTTTTATTTAATTTTTCTCTATTTAATCTCAATCTTTCTTGAAATCATGTGGTTTTGTACTTACACAGAATTCGGTCTACCGACTTCCTTCAGTCTACCGAATTTCTAGCAGTTGCATCTTTTGATCCTTGGCTTATACTTATACTGACTATCTTCCATCTTGATCAAAATTTTGAATCTTTATAAACTTTCAATATATGCATGAATGGACAAGAATAAAGAATCCTTTTAAAGTCCATATGATTGAACTTACTTTCCAAATATTATCATGTAATCTTATGGGTCATATTATTTTAATAATTGTCTTATTAAGATCCTTATTTTTACCACTTTAAGTTTTTTTTGCTATGTATGTCGAGTATGAATTTTCATTGAATTATTCTTTTTACCCATGCTTGATGTTAAGGAGAGCATATTGAAGTTTTTTTTTTTTTGCAATGTAGAGCAGAGCAAAGCCGATTTTGAAGTTTTTTTTTGAAGAAATTTTATTCCCATCATATGGGTACGATTGAATATCTATTATTTGAAAGTCGTTTTTTTTAATGATTCTCATGCTTATTGAATATCTTTTATCTTTTGATAGTGCTTTTTCTAATGTTACTTTGGTCTTTGGATCTATGCTTTCTATTTTTTTAATTATGACAAAAAGGGAGAGAGGGATACGTATTCCAAAACTATTTTTGTTTGGAGTTTATTATGTTCATTTAAGTTAAATAGGTAGTTGAGTCATACTTGAGTATATTTGTGTTTAACTTAGATTATATCTTTTTGATACTTTCTTATTGTACTCATGTAGTTAGGGGGAGTATTGATGTTTTTATTGACATATTTAATGTATATTTCAAAGGAGAGTTATTTCCATAGCTTTGAAATGATATCTGTAGTTTTGTCATCATAAGAAAAGAACTGTTGATTAATTTAGCTTTATCTCGATTTTGATGATAACAAAACAAATTTGTGTGCTAACACTTCTTAATAAGTCAAGGAAGAATTCTTATAAATCTTGAAAAAAGATGAATGTGAAATGGCTAGAAGGAGTTTACATGACAAATCAAGTTGACTTAAGTCGAATCATTTGAAGATATGAGATCAAGTTTTTATTATAATTGTACTTCATGTAAATGTATTCTAGAAACTTATAATAATCTTCCAAATAATCCCACAGTGACTTAGAAAAATAGCCAATGTTCCAAACCCAATCATTCATTGATTACACATCTTAATAGAACTTTTGAAGGCATTTCGATAGACGAAATTGATTTCAATTTACCGAAATCTAGGCTTATAATGGTTCAGAACCGAGAATCAATTCGACATACCGAATTTATTTCAGCATATTGCCATTGTGAACATCAGAGTTATTTGATTTACTAAATGACTAACCATTTATGGCCGCTAGATCAATGTTCAACACTACTCTTTGGCCTATAAATCCCCACCCATTAGCATCCATTTACAAGAAGACTCAATGCTTTTCAATCCTATCTTTTGAAAGAGATTTCCAAGAGTTCCCCACATTTCATTCAAGTTATAATAAGTTATTCATTTCCAATCCACCACAATCCACTTGCACAATTGTGTGTTTAGGAGAGATAAAAAGAGTTTAGAATGGTAATCTTTGTTTTCATCAAGTGTACAAACTTCTCTAGTTGTGAGAAGGGAAAATCACATTTTTGGTGAAGTCACGGCAAGAGTTTTGTCAAGGAGTATAGCAGCAGGATCTTGGCCCGGAAATTTAGATCGGAATAGAAAATTCTCAAGGAGCTCTCGAGAAGTGAACTAAGCTGAGAAGACCGAACCACTATAAGTTTCTCTTGTTCTCAATTCCTCTCATTTCATTCATTGTATGCTTATAGTTTACGTTTTAACTTCAATACTCTACTCATTTCATTTATTATTAGCTTGTATTTATTAAACAAGTTTTTAGTTAGCCTATTATACTCAATTCTCTATTCACTTTTCTCTAAAGAAGCCTTAAAATCCTTACACAAGAGTCACTTAAAACAAACAATTAAATCTTCCAATTGATCATTATGGTTTAAGTGATCACGGGACCTACTAATTTTTATTGAATAGCACCATATAAAGCTATAAATACAAGCAACTAACAACAAGCTTGATTTATTTAAAAGATCCTCAATCCATTTACAACACCAATCCTATATACATCAAAGGGGTACTCTAAGGTCTACAAATCAACACCGAAATTTCTCCTCGCTTTGATCTCAAAGAGACCCAAATGTGTCCTAGACATGCGTCTCCCAAAAGCACTAAAGAAAAACGCTACACTAGGAAAAATTCGAGATGTTACAATAAGGATGTACGAGGTTTGACTAAATGGTCTACGTCCAGAAGAAAGAGAGAGATTCTACTATATAATAAGAGCAATGATACAAGATGCAAATACCCAAAAACATAAAGATCTCACTATTAAAAAACCACCAACATTGTTCTCTCTAACAAAGGTAATAAGGATTGAAGATTGAAGAGAATTAGATATTACACCCTAACTCTAATACACACACACACATAATATAAACAAATCCTTAATTGGATCTTTAATTAGATCTCATATCACCATTAATTTATTGGGATACCTTGGATCCATGCAATACATGTGTCGAATGGTGAAATCAATTAAATAGATTACCCAAGTTTACGACATAATTAACAAATCTCTACTTTCACCTGCACTACATCAATCTACTATACCTCATCGTCTCTCTACCAACAAGCTATCATAGCTGTTGCATAGCTCGAACAAGTTCACAAAGTCTTCGAAGTTAATCAAGGAAGAGACATTGTCACCACATCTGCTGAATTACCTATCATGCTAATTTTCCTCACACAAATATCTCCCTGTGCAATAACATCACGAACAAAGTGAAATCTAACATCAATATGCTTTGTCTTCTTGTGATACATCTAATCTATAGTCAAGTGTATGATATTTTGACTATTACAATGAGCAACAATCACACTCCATGCAAGACTAAGCTCTTCAAATAATCCTCTCAACCACATTGCCTTTTTGATTCCTTCTGATATTACCCGATATTCTGCCTCTATAGTTGTAACGACCTAGTTTTAGAAGTAGTGCTTTGGCTAGATATTTTTATGGAGTTCTAGGTTGTTAGACGCTGGGTCCCCTGCGTTTAGTAGGAAACACAGCTTTCGTAGTGTCTTACGCCTGGATTAATGGGTTTATGACCTTTTTGGTGTGGTGTGGTTCGAGTGCTGTGCCAACCCTCGTGGGAGTTTTGAGGGTTCGTTCTGTGCTTTGGTGGCGAATCTCGGTTTGCACGAGTCACGTGGATGTAAAAGGTCGCATGGTCTGGTTTTGTACTTACAGCTTCCTTTCTTTCCTTTCCTTCTTTCTTTTCTCTCCCCCAGGCCCCACCCTAATTCTTCCTCTTCTTCTTCTTCTTCTTCTTCTTCTACTTCTTCTTCTTCCACGTGTGGGAGAGGGAGAGAAAGAGAAAGAGAAAGAGGAGGTGGGAGGGTTGAGTGAGAGAGAGGGAGATGGCTAGGAGGAGGAGGAGTGCCACCACTGTTGTGCCGTCGTCATCGCGTGGAGGAGGGGAGGAGTAACTCGTGATTGGAGGAGGAGTGTCGTTGTTCGTCTCACGCCGTCGCGTCTTTGGTGGAGGTACACACCTCATAGGTTTTCTTTTTGTTTCAATTTTGAATCATAGGTGTATATTAGTGTGCTGGTAATTGTAGTAATTTTATTAGAATTTATTGTGGACCATTTATGGTCGTATTTATGATTTGGGGTGAATAATGCCTCCTATGTATTTTCTATTGATTTCTTGAGATCCGATTGATGGATCTCAATGTTGCTTGTCTGGTTTGGAAGATCTTGTTGAGATCTTCATTTTGATATATTGTTTGCATGGTTGGATTGGTGGTTTGCAAGATTGGGCTTTGGATCCCATTTTGGGGTGCCTTGCAGTCGCCTCGTTCGACATGCCGAATTATTTTGGTATGTCGTTTTTATTATAGACAGTCCCCTTGACACCTGATTCATTCGACCGAATTCGTTCGATTTGTCATTCTGAAAGTCTTGGGTGTTGACAGATTTCCTGGTTCGGTTGATCGAACGTTTTCGGTCTGCCGAATTTGGGGTTGTAAGTCAACCAAGTGGTTTTTCAGTCTACCGATCTGGTGCCTTGAGCCCAAATTCAGTCGATCGTTTCATTTTTGTCTGTCGATCCAGGCCCTGATCCTATATTAAGATATTTTATGTTTTGATTAATACACACACACGTGTGTGTGTGTGTGTGTAAATCTTGGAGAGATAAATATAATGGCATAAATGGTTAGGATAACCATTAGAATGATTATAGGGTTGACTAAAATGAGTTAGCAAGATTCCACCTAGGGTGAGGGTAGAATAAAAGGTGATATGATTTAAAAAGATTAGGTTCTTTCCCGAGATGGTTTAGACTGAACTTTAAAGATAATGATAGCATCTCTAGGTTTAGGGCTTGTGTGGTTTTGTGTGTGGTGCACTGAATGGAGTATTCGGTGACACTGTTCCGGGTGTTTGAGCCGATCTAATTGTGCTCTCAAGGGACACGAGCTAGTAGGTGTCTTACACTTGGTGCCAGAGCCTATAGTTTTGGTTATGTTTGCTTTGCTGTGGTGTCTTCTGGATGGGTTTGGCACTCAGTGGACGTTTTTGTTGGTGTTTTCTCGAGTTGTGGTCTTGAGTTGAGCGTGATGCTCTTGAATCCAAACACTCCCAAAGTGTTTTTCTTGGGCCTGACAGGAAAGCTGTCGAAGTTGTGTTTTGATTGTGGTTTCTCAGCCTTTGGTTTCCATGCTGCTGCTGGGCACAGTATTTCTTGAGTTTTAAAGAATATTTAATGGTTTTTGAAAAAGTTTTCCAAAAGGAGAATTTTGGAAAGAGAAAAGTGAAGATTTGAAAATGATTTTGGAAAGAGTTTTCCAGTGCTTTTTGTTTGCATTGGGGGCCGAGGTACCTGAGGCTAAGGTTCGTCGGGTCTTGTAGGTATGACACTTCTCTACTATCGTTTTGAGGCTAGGGTTGTGGTCTACGGGTTGAGGTGTTTCGTGGCACGATGAAGAGGTATGATACTCCTGTTGTCGCTGTGTGTGATCATGCCGGTGGAACCCTTGTGCGGCTCTCCTATTACTCAGTGTACGGAAACACACGAGGAGATCCGATACAGTCACGACGAAAATGATGAATCCGGAAGAAGTGATAAGACCCAGAACACCAAAGGGAAGACAAAAAGGATAAGGAAAGGAGTCGCCACCTAGTCTTTTAATGGAAAGACGAAAAAAACCAAAACAAACACAAGAAAATCACGAAACAAAACAAAATGCAGAATGCATGTGTGATCCGTGCCTAATGGATAATGCAAGATGAATACGGGCTAGAGAAAGGGAAATGATTCTGGTTACGCATGGGGAAAGAGTTAGGTACCCCCATGCGCCCGACAAAACTTGGTCTTTCTAGGTTTCCTACTGTCAATGGTTTGCTAAATGTATGCTTGCTTATTCTATATGCTCAAGCATGAAGATGACTAAAAACATGCCAAATCAAAGCAAACAAGTGAAATAAAAGGAAAAAGTTAATCCAAGGGACAAATGTAGGCATTGAGAATGCCGCTTTACTGTACGTCCTTGCGCGATGAGGAAAATAAAGAAAATCGAGAAATTCTCGGAAAGCGTCTCGCAAAACAGTGGAAATTGGGATAAATCCGAGAAAATCAAAAAGGGGAAAATAATCCTCATTTCGGGACAATGTCGGCTTTGACAAGCCTTTTACTGTACGCCCTCAGGCGATGGAAAACCAAAACAAGTCAAAACCACGGAAAATCGGAGAAAATCCAGAAAACGGGGAGTAAACCTAGCCAGAAACAAGCTAGGAAAATGTACGCAAAGTCGAGGAGAAAAGACGAGAAAATCTGTGCAAAAAGATGTGAAAAGCCATGCAAAATGCAAGTGTGAATGAAAATGTAAGAAGTCTAGGGGGTTTTGTGCAAAAAGCCCAAATTTCGAGGAAAACTGAAGTTCTGAAGCACAAGTCATCAAAAATACATAGGAAAACACATTCTATGCAAGTATGAAGAATTCTAAGGTCAAATGTGCATTCCTAGTCAAAATGAAGTTCTCTAGGGTTAGAATGCAATTATACCACTAAACATGCATTTAAATCAATTCTGCACTAGATCAGGGTAAAAATGCAAAACAAATGTCTCAGAAATGATCCATGAAGTTTCAGGGGCAAACAGAGAAAAATCAATGAAGTACAGGGGCTAAACTGCAAATTACCTAGTAGAATAAAACATCTAGAAGAATTTCAGTAAAGTCTGAGGGTTAAAATGCAATTTACCCAGAGAAAACATACTTCAGAGAAGTTTTCAAATAAGTCCATGGGTGTTTTAGATTCATGGGTGTTTTGTGGGATGAATAATGTGGTTATGTTGATATCATGTTGATTCATGGGTATTTTGTGGGATTTTCGTGGGTATTCTTGATGCATGCTACAGTGATGTCATATGAGTCTTATGTCTTTGTGAATTTCCATAGAACAGCATGGTTAATGGTTTTATGTTTGGATTGAGGGGTTTTGAAGTAGACTTGGAGGTTTACACTCCATGTTTTGTTTGTAATTTTTGTGGTGTTTTATAGGGGTCCGCTCCATACTCCCACTTTGTGGAGAAGAGGCGACAAAGGCCGGGGAGGTTTTCTGCAATCGCAGAAAATGGTATGCCGAACTATGTTCGGTATGCCAAAATGCTCCCATGTGGTTCCCTGGGCCACTGATTCGGACGATCGGGGACATGTCCTTGGTTGTGGTTGCTGAGTTTACGGTCCGGGGTAAGAGCCTCAAGGCTGTGGTGGTACTGTAGGACCCGGGGTATGGTAGACCCGGACTACCCTCAGTGCTGGTGCTGGATGGGTCTGGGGTTAGAGTTCCTAGGTGCTCAGGCACCAGGGCGTCGTGAGGACGCATTCCGTTTTTGTACCAGTGAGGGTACATTTGAGGCTGCGGCTGGTGCGTTTGAACTCCAGTGCGGGGTGGCTCACCGCGGCACTGCTGTGTAAGTGTGGTGACATGGAATCCTCACCAGCTGCTTGTGGCCAGGTCGATCGACTGTGGCCAGGGTGTTGTGACCAGTTTTGATATAAGAATTGTGGATTTGTGTGTTAGACTAATTCCTAGCCCTGATTTGTGATAAATTGTGTTAATGGATTAAATGATGTTTTGGGCTGAGAAACTAGATGCAATGATTTGCTTTCCTTGAGTCGTGTATAAAGATTTCTGAATGATCATGAGGTTCTGAAAGTAAATGAAAAGAATGTTTTAAAATGGCATCTTTTTCGAAGTCTTTCTAACCGCATGTATGGGTTTTGGCGATTGTGGTTTTTCGAGACTTTCTGGCAGTGATTTGCGGGCTTTGCCGCTGTTTTGGGGCGCGTACTGGGTGACATTCCTGTCACTCACGCATGTTTCTCTTCTTCCCTTGTTTCAGGTGCTCAGAAGTAGGTGCAGTCTAGTCTGGTGCATCTCATCCGAGTCACTTTTGCCGCACACAGGTTTGGGTGTTTAGTTTTATTTATTTAATTCTGTCATTTAGACTCTTTTAACTGCTTTTGGGTAGTTCTTGTACTGTTGTGTAGTACAGAGGTGTTACACATTACAACCAACATATGTATAATTAAATATAATATTAATGAAAACACACGATTTATTGCAAACAAAGAATATAATATCAAATATATGTACAATTGAATATAATGCAATAAAAATATGTGATCTAACACGATTTAATGATATGAGTGATGTTGGATTAACCACTTGGCCTAGTTCAAGGTTGAAGAAAAAGGTTGCATGTATATCTGCTCCTCAAGTTCTCTATGCAAAAAGATTATCTTCACATTTAATTGCTCTAAGTTCAAATCATGTAGTGCCATTATGGCCAATAAAATACAAATGGTAGTATGCTTCATAATCGGTGAGAAAATATCATTGTAATTAATGTCTTCCTCCTAACTATAGCCTTTAACAACTAGCCTTGCTTTGTATCTTGCATCAACAACTCCAAATATGCCCTCTTTTTTCTTAAAGACCCATTTTGCAACCAATGATCTTTTGTTCATTTTAACTATTTTGAGGGAAGATGCATCATTGTGGTTGGTTGTTAATCTAGTGGTTAGTATTAAAACCACTTATTTTGAAATAAAACTACTGATGGTTTCTTTTTTGGAGGGAATTTTTTTTTCAATTTTTTATTTAATTAAATTTAAGTGTGGTAGTTATTGCATGTGGTCCCTACTTGTAAATTTCATAATAAAATATTTCTTTTCATTAGTTATTAAGATAGTTTTATCAGGAAAGGTTTAATTTCTTATCAAAAAATTATAAATTTTATTTTTAAATTGTTTTTTATATTTTTAAGTTTTATTTTTTGTATTATTTTTATTTAAATAGATAAATATGACAATTTTTTTATATTAAATTTTTAAATATTAATTTAGTGATTTTTTTTACTTTCAGTTTAGTATTAATGAATCGTATTACGATTTTATCATTCCATAACTATATAATCGAATTCGAATTGTTAGTAATACTTTTGTTTTACGATTTCATTCAGTACATATTTTTATTGGTACGATTACTATTTCATTATTGTTCTATATTATCTAACAATGTTATATATTTTTAAAATTAGTAGCATGATCTTGAATGTATAGTTTTCAAAAGCAGTATGAAACAATATTAAT
>JAMKQA010078864.1:0-16767 GCA_024699735.1 Posidonia australis
CTTCTAGTGCTTCAAGTGAGTGAGTCAAAATTCCATCCATACTTCGCTTCAAGTCACATTGAGCTTCAACTCCCATTCCGACAAAGCTTGACAAGCAAAGGGGAGATCACAAGTTGTGCAAGGGTCACTCTCACCATCAAGTGCTTTGAGTTATTCTCTAGGAAGGAGAAGGAAATTGTTATTCGAGGCAACAAGCAAGGTAAATTAGTTGCTTGTAAAATTTTAGTTATTGAATAAAAGAGTTAAGTCTCAAGTGGGGAATTTGAGGAGTGGACTAAGCCGGGGTTGGCTGAACCACTATAAATTCTCTGAGTACTTGTGGTTGAATGTTTATGTGATTGATTTTTATCTTCTTAAATTTGCATATTAAAGTTAAAACTAATCAAAAATTAGAGATTCTCTATTCACCCCCCCTCTAGAGAAGCCTTAGTATCCTACAGAGGTCACCGCCACTACCCGCCGACCGTGGATCCCCGGCTATGGAATCCACTGGGACACTTCGACCACGCCTGCTGCAAGCCATCACCACCGGAAGCTCCATCGTATCACCACGGAGCTCCCCACATCACTGTGCTACCCTCACAGCCACCAGAGCAACGTCCCCACTTCCGTTGCCGGCAGGAGAGGTGGGGGGAACACCTCAGGCACCCCTGGTCCTCACCGACGCCACTGGAAGCTTCCTCATGCAGCCTCGAAGCTTCTCCGACCCTCGCCACGTCGAGTCACAGCCTTTGGAAGCGTCGTCGTTGCAACCCTATCACGGGAGAAGAACGCCGACAAGGAGGGATCAACGGCATGTTCCGGCCATCGAGGGCCTGATCAATGTCGTTGGCTCTTTCCCCTATCTCTTCCTCCAGCTTCTCCACCCTTTAGATCGTCGATCAACCGCCAGGGGAGCCTAGATGGGCCTCCCAGGCTGTCGCCATCAACGATCTTCGAATCGTCGATGGTGGCCGATAGCTTTTAGGTTTTTTTTAAATTAAGTTTTTATAGTTTTAAAACATTGCAATTAGATCCTAGGAATTTTCTCTTTGGCCCCTGTATTTTTCAATTAAAATTGCATTTCTTTTGTTTCATTGTAAATATTGCATGTTTTACCCTATTTAATCTTAATATCATTCTCAATCATGTAAATGTTTGTTTTCTCACACTTAAGCCCCTGTAATCGTATTTTTTATTGCAATTAAGTCCTAAAACTTTCATCGTGCCCTCAGAGCTTTTTAAAATGAGTTTTTTCTGTAAGATTTGCATTCAGACCCTTAAAAAACTTTGTAATCTCATTGAATATCATAAAAATCTAATTTTCATCACATTTAAGCCCTAGAATTTTGCATGTAAACCCCCAAATTCATAAAATACAGATATTAAGTGTAGGAAATTTGCATCCATGCCCTTAGTCTAGTTTTAAATTCACTAATTAGGTTTCTAATTGTTTAAATACGCATTTTGGCAATTTTCACTTTTAGATCACATGTGCATTTATAATTTTGAACTTGAATATAGTTTTAATTCAAAAAATCATGCTTGCAATGTAAGGTGATTTTTGATTTCACATTTTGGTTCCATTTGCACATTTTATGTGAATTTTGCACATTAGACCCTGAACTTTCATAAAATTACTAAAACACAATTTTCATATATCTCACACCTTAATGCCACATTTTTCTGTTAATCCATGATCTGAACTTTAACATGAAGGTTTTTGGACAGTTTCCAATCCTGATTACCATCTTTTGTGGGTTTTGCATTTTAGTCCCTAGATTTCTTCAAATTGCAAATATGTGATCTTTCAACATCCACTTCTCACCAAAATGTATTTTCACCTTGATTCATGTGATAGTATTCTGTTCTCTGAGTTTTGTGATGTTTTCCAAGTGGATTTGCTACTCCTTAGTGAATTTTGCACTTTGGTCCCTACACTTGTCCTTTAACATGTTTACATCATTTTCCTATATTTAAAGCCTTGTCTCTTTCATGTTTTCTTGTAAATAACATTTTCCTGACATTTTGCATATATTAGACCATGCATCATGCACATGCATATTTTCATCACACTTAGTCATGTGAAATTACCCAATCGCCCTCATGCCATTAATTCATGCGCATGCATGTTAGTTTTTGCACTAAGTCATGCATAATCTCTGCATAAATCATTCCTCAGCATTTCCTACACATTTAGGTATATTTTCATACCTTTTACATAGTTTTTCATTGCACTTGCACATCTTTTCATCCTTTTTGAGTAAGCCTGCCTTCTGTGTGTTTTTCCGTATTTTTTTCGCCAAACTGTTTTTTGAATTCCTTCACTTGACATTTAATTTGATTCCCCCTAGTCCGCATTTTGGAATTTTTTAATTTGATTTGGATTTCATTGCCCGAGGGTATATATTAATTGACCAAAAGGCCCACATTGACCCAATTGCAGTTTATTTTTCCTTTGTTGATTTTTATGACATTTTTCCTGATTCCGATGATTCGGGTTGATTCCATTTTTGATCTTTTTGATATCGGTATGATTTTCTAGAATATTCTTTTTAAAAACACTGTCATTTTATGTGATTTTCTTTACATGTCGCCAATTGGTCGTTTTGCTTGGACTTCTTTGTAATTTTTTCATTTTGCTTTTCGTGATGTTTTCTATGATTCTGATGATTTGGGTCGATCGCATTTTTGATTCTCTTGAGGTCGGTATGATTTTCCGAGTTATTCTCGCCAAAAACATCGTTATTTCATGTGATTTTCTTTGTCATTTCATGTTTCGTTATTCCGTCATTTCATGTGGGTTTCTTTGCAATTTTTGCATGCATCTTGCACATACATCTAGTTGTGTCTGGGCATTCATATTAGCATGATTAGAGTACAATCTAGGCTTAGCAAACATTCATTCAACCTCTAGCAAGTAAATCGGACTAGAAAGATCGAGTTTCTTGGGCGTACAGGGGTACCTAACACCTTTCTTGTGCGTAACAGGAATCCTTACCCATCCTCTGGTTTGTAGGCATCTGGCTTTTTCATTTGCATCACATGCATTCATCTTTTTGTGATTTGTTTGTGGTTTTCCTCGTCTTTTCCTTAAAAGACTAGGTGGCGACTCCAATTTTTCTGTTTTATCTTATCTTGTGCCTTCACCATCCTGACATGGTTCTAGCCTCCTCTCTATGGAGCAACTCTGTGCCAGATTCCCAGGCGGGCATGGTCATAACATGTTATTTACTTTAAATTGTAAAATACAGTTTAAAATTGTCAAATTACCTCAATTCACTATTCATCTTCTTCTAGTGAAACCTTTAATCCTAGCAGTAGCCTCAGTTGGACAACTCCACACACAAAGATGCCTAATGCTGGGTTTCTTTCCAAACCATAATTCATAGGGGTTTTACCCACTATCTTATTTGGTATTCTGTTTAAAATATAAGTTGTAGTCTTAAGTGTCTCCCTCCAAAGAGATTCTTGTAAGATTGAATAATTAATCATACTCCTATGTCCTTAAGTGTCCTATTATGTCTCTCGGTAATACCATTCATGGTTAGAGAATCATACATGGTGTATTGAGGAACAATACCATATTTTTTAAGTAATTCGGTAAACAAACCTAGAGTTGTTCACTAGATTTATCATATCTATCATCGTACTCAACACTACGATTAGATCTAACGACTTTAATTCTTTTATTAAGTTAGTTTTCAGTTTCAACTTTAAATTGTTTGAACACATTCAAAGCCTGTGACTTTTTATAAATGAGATATAGATATCCATAATGAGAATAGTTGTCTATGAATGTAATAAAGTATTGCTGATCATTCTGAGATGTTTTAGGAAATAGTCCACAAATATCCGTATGTATTAGTTCTAAAACGTTTGAACATCTATTGTCACCTAATCTCTTAAAATTGGTCTGTTTTCCCTTAATACACTCAATTCAAATTTGAAAATTTGTTAAGTCTAAAGTAGGAAGAATTTCATTTAACACAAGTTTCTTTATTTGTTGTTTAAAGATATGACCTAAACGCTTATACTATAATAACGTAGAATTTTCACTTTATCCCTCTAAATGTAGAATGCAAGATTTCATTATAAGAAGTTATTGTATCAAGCAAATATAAATTGTCATTATTAACTAAGAACCGGTACCAATAAGATTAGAATATTTAAAAAGACTAAATTTTTTATTTCCTTAAAGACAAGAATAACCATATTTGTCTAATACAGAAACAGAAATCAAATTCTGTCTAAAAGACGGTACAACATAGGTCTCCTTCAAATCTAAGAAACAACTAGTTCGTAAAAATGATCTAAACTAACAAATAACTTCCACTTTAACTTTATTACTGTTGTCCACAAAGATGTGTCTTTCATCATCACTTGGTATCTAATAACTTAGGCAATCATGTATAGATACACTTTGTGAGTTATTGCACCAGAATTTATCCACCAAGTATGTCTAGGTGCAAAGGTTTTATTTACTTTAGAATAAACCAAAGTAAAAGATGTACCTTTCTAAACACACTAAGCATGATACTTGGTACAATTATCCTTTTTGTGCCTACCATTCTTGCAAAAGTGGCAAGTAAACTCAAACTGCCTCTATTGCTTTTTAGGTGAAACACTTATAGCTTCATTAGGCTTTAGTTTTCTTTTACCTTTGTCCTTAGATGTAGATGTCAGATGAATACTTTCTATCTTGTCTTGCTTTAGTCTCTCTTCCTCTTACATAATGAGAAATGAGCTCATTAAGAGTATATTTTTCTTTCTAGCAGTTGTAACTGACCTTAAATTGACTGTATTGTGTAGGAAGAGTGATAAAAACTAAATGCATGAGTAAGTTTTCTGACAACTCTAACTTAAGTACTTTTAATTTTGAAGCAATATTAGACATTTTTAAAATGTACTCACTTATGTTTCTCTTAGCCTTGCACCTCATAGAAACTAAATTTGCTAATAACATACTAGTTTCTACCTTTTCATTATTGACAAATCGTTTTTCAAGGTGATCAAGAAACTCCTTAGCATTTGTCTCTTTGGATAGTGTGCCCCTAAAAGTCTTTGGAATAGCGTGCCTCATGATCATTAGACTTTGCTGATTAGAATGCTCCCATTTTTCATAAACTTTCTTGTCTTCAATCGAACTGTCGGACTCAAAAGCAGAGGATTGTTCTATCCTTAGGGTTAAATCTAGAGCCATGCACCCAAGAACAATCATAAC
Source organism: Posidonia australis (assembly GCA_024699735.1). Lineage (NCBI taxonomy): Eukaryota > Viridiplantae > Streptophyta > Magnoliopsida > Alismatales > Posidoniaceae > Posidonia > Posidonia australis. The sequence continues at coordinate 5,204 of JAMKQA010078864.1, forward strand.
ATTCTTTTTTCAGTACTTGAATTTTGTGTCATTAAGCAAAGGGATCGAATTGATGTTGGTAGTTATTGAAGCAGATATATTTATTGAAGAAATGAATAAATGATTAAAAACAAGAGAATAATTAGTCCAATGACAAACATATAAATCTTTAATAATAAAGAGACAAACAAATAAATTCAATTTATAGTAGTACTCATCTCAAGATACTTAGTGCAATATCAACATTTAGCCTTTGGACAGAAATGTCAACTTGTAAGCTATATTTTTCAATGTAGTAATCAAATACTGACATTTAGCCTTTAGGTCGATTAATTACCCACATAGTACAACCAAATAATTGTCACATATTTGTTACCACAGGTATGCTTGATATTTGGTTAAATAGTAACTTTCCTTTGTATCGATTTCTATCTGTATGAATTTTAAACATACTAATATCTTTCTATCTCAAATAAACTAATCTAGGTAAGATAGCCTACTTGGTGGGATGTTGTTTTGATTAATCCATTATTAAATAGAAGACAATTTATAGTTGATCATCAATAATGGATTTATTTGATTCCAAAGGTCATGATCTAACTATTAATTATTAAAGCATGGTAAAAGGACTAAAATGTAGTTTAAAGTAAACTACAATAGTTTATTCTAACATAAACTATCTTCTAATCATTCAAAAATATATTTTGGAATAAACGTTTAAACTACAAAGACCTAATAGTAAAATTCTAGGAAACTTAGGACTTAATAGAAATAATAAATTTTTGTTAGATTTTCCATTAAATCAAATAACTTTATAGAGTTTTCTTGAAAAACAAACTCAGATGGAAAAATATAAATGCAAGGACTTTTGTCCAATTATTATAAAATAACTACATAAATAGGTAATTGGGTTCATCCTGGATCCGATTACCTAGAAAAACTTAGAAGCCCTAACTGACTACAGAAACATACAACCAGAAGGGAGGCAGCGGCATTGGAACCTACGATAACTAGACTGCTAATGGAGAGGTGTCTCCTAAGCCCTTGACCAACGCTACGACACTCAGGAGGCATTGGAATGGCCTGATCTAGCGGCAGTCAAAAAACTAGATCAACATAAAGCCATATTTTCTCGATTTTGATAGACAAAAACACGATATCAGGGTTATTCATGTAGAAACAATTGAAGAAAGCAAAAATCCAACGATTTTCAACATGATTTAGTTTAAAAACATAAGATCTAATTGTGAAATGACATGATTTGCTTTGATACCACTTGTTAAAAATAGATTTCAAAAATACATAAAATTTATATATCAAAATTCAATTTTGAAGATTTAAATATGTCATATTCATCACAAATAAAATATATGTAAAAATGCACTTGAATCAATGTAAACATTGTAGAAATCCTTGTTTCGTAACCTAAATCTAGTCTTTCAAAACCACTAAGCTCTTCTTTCTTATTCTTTCTCAAGATAGGAGTGAGAGAGAAGAGAAGCTAAAAGTTTAGGATTTGAGGACTAGGACTTCAATTTATAGAAGTCTTTAATTTTGTATATCTTCAATTCGATCCATTAACAAATGGAAATATACTCTAATAGTCTCTACACATATTAACCTACACCACTTAAGATGTTAATTGACTCAGCTCAAAAAACCACATAGATAACTATAATGAGTCTAATCAAAAAATAGTTTATAATACTTTAATTAATTTTATATTGACTCATACTTTATTTGATTTAACGTAATAGCATTAACATGGATGTATGACTGTGTGTAGGATGGAATGTATACAAAACTTTCTTCCTTTTTTTTTTCTTTCATTTTTTGGTGTTTCGGGTGTAAGAATTGGTTGGCGTCTTAATATAGAAATAGACAGTAGCTTTAGCTTATCTAAAATAAGTCGACAAAGTAATAGTATATATAGTACTGTGTAGCCGAACGAGAGAACATATTGCTCTTATTCTGTTTAACCAAATTAATGATCCCCAAAAAAAAAAACACTTCATCTTCTCTCGTTTCTTGTTCTGCAGTGCACACTACTCGGGAAATCGTTCCGCTCAACCAATTCGGTACCTTCACCTGTTGAGTATTAACCCATCAAGTCGATTAATTGACTTGGTAAACCGATTAGTCCGTTGATTAGCTGTATAATCGTTGATTGATCCCCTAGCCGATCCAATTCCAATTACCGATTTCCTAAACCTTGCTCCTCTCTATCCTCTCTGGTTCCCTTCGCTTGAGGATGGCAAAGAGGTCGCCTGGTCATGGGCGTCAACTAAACGTGATGAGTTGAAAGCTCGACGATTGGCACAAAGACCTGGAACATAGTAGAGCATTGGTCTATGTCAAGGAACAAAAGAAAAAGCCTCGTGTATCAAGAATTTACAGAAGTTTTCCCCTATGGTCGGGCTCCCCTCACATACCAGGTTTTAATTTTTTTTAAATTATTATTATTTTATGAATTCGGCTGCAGTCAAGAGAGTCGAAAATTTCTCCAAGAATATTATACCATAATTAAATAAGCAGTTATAAGCAATCTATTAGAAGGAAATTAGTTGTTTATCTCAATGTAAAGCTTGTATTACATCAGAATGCAGAATAACAGAACTCGCCCTGATAACAGGTATATCATAATTTCAAAAGCCAGAGTCATGGTTACTGATTTGGCTATCTTGGATTCTATCTCAGGTCTTTAAAACAGGAGTATCAGGATTTGAAATCATACTGACTCATAAGCAAAAAATATAGTAACAATAAGGAAAAAGAAGAAGAAGGGGGTTAAGAATATCTCAAAAGATCTCGTTATTAACATGCCATGGTATTAGCCACTATACAACAGCTAATTGTACAGAAATACGCATTACACGTGATGATAAGTTTTTGAACAATATAGACAACACACAGTTATGACATCACATAATTCACCTAATAGCATTTTGGTTGCACAGTGCCCTCCATCTCCCAGCTTCTCCCATCATGTACAATCACTGGAAATATATCATACTTAGAAATTCGAACTCTAGTACCATTAAACCTATGGTTTGGATCTTCTTGACTGAGATTTCTAGCGGGAACTGAGGAACAAATCCATATGCAAGTACCATTCCTCTCATCGGTAAACTAGAATTCTGAAATTTTGCAAACAGAAGTCTACATCATTTATTCAATTGTGTATTGGCACCAGTGATTCTTGAATAGGACACTTGAGAACCCACAGGTTGCAGTCAATCTGGACTGGAGGAATTCACACAGCTCAATATTCAATTTTCAGCTTTTCACAATTTCAAACATCTATTTTCTACCTGGTTGGTGAAAGCCACTGCCAATTCATAAGTTGGCGAGATTGCGGGTGCATGTCCATATAACTGTTACTCCCAATTTCATTTTCTTCTACCATAAACTGCTCAGATTGACTTGTTGTTGCTTGGGGAGACCAAACTGGTACAAGACCACCATCTCTTTCCATCCAACTACTTGAAGATTCAGCCATGGGTTGCATCAAGTTCCCATTGCGCTGTCGGTCAACATGATTTCTCGTAATCTGAGTACTGGCCTCTTCTCTCTGAGGTTGTGGAGCAAAATTTGCTTCAGTCGGTACTTCAGGTCTGCTATTTTCAGATGAGTTTCCTGGACCCACAGAAGCCTCTCCTTCATCACTCCTAACTAATGAACTTGTCACACTGGGAACAATCTGGTCCCCATGCCTTCCTACAACAGCAGGACCATTGGTAGTCCTTGCAAGCCCATGATCAACTTCCATTTGTAGTTCTGGAGGAAAATCTGCCGGTGGTATTTCTGAAGAGTCTCCAAGGCCTTCTTCTAATCCATTTTCCAATGCAGCTCTAGCAGAAGCCTCCATATGCCACATTTCTGCAAGAGCTTCTTGCAAGCGTGCTTTGGCGTCATCGATTTCCACAATTGGAAGAGGGTAATTTGAACCAAGTTCAACTCCTGCAGCTTGCAGCACATATTCAGGGGCATCCCAGGGATGGTGTATCCATTCAGTTGGCAATCTGGCTAGTTCAGGAAGCCATCGTCTTACATATTCACCATTTGGATCAAACTTGTAACCTTCAATCTGTATGAAGATAATCCAGTTTCCAAAGAAATATTAATAGAGTGCTCATGTTTATTCTGTATATCTAGTCTCATAAGAGTTTTAAACCAACGGATTTTCAGAGCTTAGTGCAGCTGAAAGGATTCAGGTAATATTCACTAGACATCCATAGGAAGTTTTACTATTAATGAGCTCAGCTGGATTAACAGTAAATAGAATGTAATATCATCCCCACATATGAGTATTTGAAACTTCAAGACAGAAATTGAAACTAGCATCACAAAATATAAAATAGTACGCACCAATTTTTTTTTCAGAGAAAGCCATACCTGGGGATTATCTATACGGTCAAACTCACGCCCATCAGGAAGTGTTCCAGATATATACTGCCAACCCAAAGCATCACTTTCAAGATCTGCATCTAAAAGGGTATCCCAAAAGTACTTCATTCCCCATCTCCAGGGAAGCAGCAGGACCTTAACAAAGAAACTGGACACCACCACTCGGATCCGGTCATGTAACCAACCGGTTGCCCAGAGCTCCCTCATGCCAGCATCAACTAGAGGATAACCTGTTCTTCCTTGTCTCCATTGTTTGAAATATCCCTCGTCAATCAACCAAGGAAAAAACCTAAGGTGAACTAAGAGAGGCCTCTCATGACTACAAGGATGATTAAAGCTTAAGTATCTTGAATACTCCCGTAGTCCAATGGATTTCAGAAACAAGTTGACACTCTCCTCACCGGCTTTGTTTGCCTCGTTAACCCACAAAAGCTGTTTCATGCGAATAAGATGAAACACTTTCCGGATGCTCAATTCACCAAAATGGAGATGTGGTGAAAGAAAAGATGTAGATGCACTGTCAGCATTCCTACGATTGACAGAATACTCAAGCAATGGTCCATTCATAAAGCTGGCCAAGGATTTGTCAGCATTTTGCCATCCTGGTGTCCATGCCCGAGCAAGAAGTGCATTGCTTGCCTTTTCAGACTCATCCTCAAATACCAGACTTTCTGAAGGGCACCTTGACACATTACCTGAAATAAATTTATCAAGCTCAAGGCTGCAAGTTCTTGGATGGTTTTTGAAAAGAAGCACAACAGATAAAGACCATGTATGCTAAGCATGATATAAGGATTCACAGTTCAAAAAAACCATCAGCAAATCCATTTCATAGGGTCAGAACAATAACAATGATGACTGAACGTAAAGCACTATAAACTGATAAAAAACTATAATCTGAAACTGGAAGGGTTACCTTTTTTCCTGCAAGTATCATATCATCTCAATAATGTTGTATTCTAGTCAGAAGATTTGTCAAGCACAAGAGAATTAGGCAAAGAATGGGCACAATGTGAACTATAGTTAGTCTTGTATTGTTCTTAGTATTTCCAGAATGTTATAATCCTAATATAGAGCATGAAATTCAGATTTAAAGAACACTTGAACTATGTTTCATACTAGTTAATACTTCAGGCTATACCCAGATATAGATTTTACTTTCTTGTCTATCAAAATTAAGATGATCGTGTTTGTTTTCTGAAATAATCACTAAGATAAACAATGAAACTAGTTCTACTTTTACAATCTTTAGGTCCAACAGATCCTGTACCTTTACCTTGCATAATCCCTCTAGGTCTACACACATAAATAATCACTAAGAGAAGGATTCACCTAGAACTGCATATGCACCTGAGAAACAAAATATTTTCTATAAATGATTGTCATGAATGTGCACAGACTTTATCTATTGAAAAGAAAATTCTGCATATAGTCAATGAACACTTAAACAATAGACCACCCTGTAAACATGCTAGCCAGTCATTATTTTGCAGTTGTTTTAAATTAGAATCCTACATATCCATCATATCTGACGACGAAACAACTGAAATTTCAAAGTGAAAAAGATGATAGAAAATAAGTGAATAACCAGTCTAACAAGATCTTTTAAAAGCCAAGCTACCACAAAAGTTTAACGCAATCAACCACCCATTGATTTCCAAGTTCATGAGAAATGAACTAGAACCGAGAAAATTATCAATATCTCCATCACTTCAGTCACATTTATGTTGCACAATCAGTCTAACTTGACACTTGCTGGGAACCATGGCTCCAAGCTTAAGTGGACATCAATGACATAAACCAAAAATTCAAAGCTTCGACATGATTGTTAGCGTAGTACCAAATATCAATGCTTGTCGTCGAAATTTCACCGACACGTATTTTATTTTTAATTTACCAACACGATACTGACATGGAAGTCTTGTGAACAAATGTAGATTTTTTTTATTGTGTTTCCACCGACACGATACCGACATTTCGTCAACACGTGTCAGCTTTTCAGTTTGCTGAAATCCAATACGAAATTGACATTTAGAAGCTTGATTGTTAGTCAAACATGATTATTTGGGAGATCTTCCTCATTTTATGCTATTTCAAAGAAACTAACAATAGTTTGAAATTTCTTCTCATTTTTTAAGTTTTTAGTAGCTTAAAAACAACTTATAATGAAGTACGTCTTTAATTGTGAATTCAACAAACACAATCTAGGATAACAATAAAGACTATTTCAACAATACAGCCAAGTGCCTAGCACCTTTTTGATCACTTAGACATTTATTTGGTGTCAGTTGATGCGTCATAAGGTTGTCATTAGAATGTGTTACATTTCACATTTTTCAACAATATTTTAAACATTTGAAGATGTTTGATGTTTATCCATAAGTATATTGGTGTATCATACATGCCTTGATAATCCATCTAAATAAATCTATATGTGCTATCATTGCTGATTACTACTTAAGCAAGTTATCTACACTTCCATGTTTGAAATGTAGTGAGACCTATTTCTGAAGTATGTACTTGGGCTGGTAGAGTATGATTCCACTGCAATTTTGTAAAAAAATACTGTGGTATGTATCTATGAAATAAAGGAGTTGATTCTAACTAAAGATCCTTGTAGAATTGAATCTAACTACGACCCTTCCAGAGCCTTTCTTTTCAACGCTCCCAATCTCCACCTGGCATTCCTCCAAAAAACATCCCCCTAGCATGAGCACGTTATCAATGAATAAGATGTTGCCAAGGTAGAAAGAGATCGACAATCACTGAAACTCTGCTACAGCTTAATGCCTAAAAAAATGACACCAGAAATGAGAAGTGGAATTTTAGTTATCTACCAGAGAATCCAAACCCCTGTAGCCTTGTTAGTCTTGTTTGGAGACATGGGATCTGTTTGGAGACATGAGGTCGACAACTTAATGTGGAATTTTAGTTAGTCTTGTTTGGAGACATGCCACTTCATGACATGGGATCTATTTCCCTAACTATAGCTAGGACTGGATGACTGTTTAATTTGGATTGATTTCGAGCCTCAAACATAAAAAAACTTAATTTAATGGAATCATTCTTCTTGATAAACATTACATTGACAGAATAGTTTCTGCCTTGAATGCTCCTCCAGTCGAGGACTTATGTAATTCATGCTGCCACATATGACAGAACAAAGAATTTACAAAGATAGGTTCTATCAACTTATACACAATGTATGCATGCAGTGCCTCTTAAATAGACATATATCTATTTATAGTGCACGTTAATGAATGAAATCATCAGATAATCTTCGCTTACCGACTTTTCAATCATTAATTTCTCACCAGTTTTTGACAGCTTGGTTTTACTAGGACGCAAAATATGGAATGCTAGAAGATATTAGGGGAGAATTATTTATAAATAAAGTACCTTGTATTATTCTTGTAGGTGGTAGCAATGGGGCAGGTGGGTCATAAGGCATGCTCAGGCATTTTTTCCAGAAGGCTGCAAAAGTAGAAAACGGTCGACCTTCATCATCATTGATTTCCCATGGTTCATAGAGTAAATCCCCATTGAATGATGATACCGTTATGCCTTGAGAAACCAAAAGTTCCTTCAACCGGTGGTCCCTCACAAGAGACAATGGATCTACAAAATCAATATCAGCATGTTATCCGTTATGCTACAGCATCTAAATAAAGAAAAGATGGATCCATTTTCATAAAATCAGATGAAGAAACTAGCATGCAGAGATATTTAAAAAAAAAATATGAAAACCATACCATATGGTTCATATCTAATAATTCAGGATTCAGAATCATAGTTTGACTGATCTAACACGTATTTAAATCTGCAAATACCATGCAAGAAGAGAGGTCCAGATATTTTCCTTTCCTAATAGCAGCATGACCATCTATAGGCAAAAATGTTTCTAAGCGTAAGAACAACACAGTATGCCGCTAAACCAAAGCTCTAATAAATCAATTGAAGCAGCTACGGAATAAAAATGATCATACTTCAGATGCAGCTCCTATGTATGTATACTTCTCGGTCTTGCAAATCAATGATGGCAAGTATGATGCATTTACAGAAAATAATGCTAAAAAAGGGAAATGCACTATCAAGCATGAAGCATCTAATTGGCCAAGGTATTACAACATCGCATGCCTAATTTTTAGATTAACCACTGATGATTACAATTTTCAGAAACGGTTCACTATAACCACAACAATAGCATGATCAGAAAGAGGAGAATAAATTTTGTTTATAGCCCTCGGAAAGAAGACATAGTTGCCTCAAAGATCAGTACCCAAACTAATTAAATATACGGAACAAAGCATAACTCATTCGGTACATCACTGTTACTCCACTGTTCGGGTTATGGATTCGAATCCCAATGGATGCATAACTTTTAATAAAATAAAATAAAAACTAATTCAAGGTAGAAATTGAAAAAAATACAAATTAATTGAGAAAAGCACAAACTGGATACAGATAAAAGCAATTATATTTATCTTGCACTTTGCATCGAAAAGGTTTTGTGAATAAGAACATAAATCTAAAATGGGGAAAAGACACCTGATTTATTTTTTTAACAAAACCCCAAAATTAAGAAGTGAAAAGGCTCAAAGCATACAATTCAGAAGCTACAACCACCCCAAAAACAGAAAGGAAAGAAAAAAAAAAGAAAGAGCAATGGTGGGTGATTTGCTTGAGTAAAAAATCTCAAAAGAAGCTCCACTAGGCACCAGTAAATTCTTGAGCAAGCATCTATTTCTCCAAACAAATCTTATCTGATAACACTAAAAAAATTAATTACCCAAAATTACAAATTTGAGCTAACCAACATAAAAGAGCCCAAAAGAAAGGGGACAGACTAACCATAGAGGTGGTTGAACAAAAGCTGATTGGCACCAGTGGAATTGACAATCTCAACAAGAGTGGAGGCGGTATCAAAGGACCTCTTGGTGATAAGAGATGCACCCAGGCTCCTAAGAGAGCAGTCCAGATGATACAGGCTCTGGCTAAGCCACCACCTTGACACCCTTCCAGGATAGTAGTGACCCTCCTCTTCAGGTGCCCATATGAAAACAGGCACCACGGCCCCAGCTCTCACCCCAGCAGCCAGTGCAGGATTGTCCTCCACTCTCAGATCCCTCCTGAACCATACTATGCTTGTCTTCCCTGTGTAACTGTTATTGCTGTTGTCGCTGGCGCTGGTGCTTCCACCACCAAAAGTAGGCATACCTCCAATCCAATCGACAACAATTCTTGGGTCTCTCTATGTCTCCCTTTCCTCAGAAGATTACTATATCACATCATTTACCGGCAGGAGAGAGAGAGAGAGAGAGAGAGAGAGAGAGGGGCAGTGAAATCGAGTAGAGGAAGCATGTGGGGGAGAAACGGAGAGATCCTTTATTTCTGGCCTCAAGTGAGAGATAGTGTTCATGGTTTCCTACTTTTTTTTTGTTTTTTAACTTCTCTAGCTTTATTTTCACCTTCATCGTGGTTCCTGGCCAGTTGCCAAGTGCCAACTCGATCTTTGGTAGGAGGATGCAGACAGTGACAGGAACACGGTGACAGGTCCAACATGTTTTATATTAATTGACGCATCTAAGTTAATTTTTGTGGATAAATACATACCGCAAACGGTTTAAAAAAAATTCTTTAATGAAATCTTTAATTATATCTATTTTTTTACTTAATATCATCAAATATAAAATTATTAATTACTTTTCTTATAAAATATTGTTTTATAAAAAAAAAAGATAAAAATATCCCTTTAAACAGAAATATAATCTTTTTCCTTCTCCTTCTTTATTTTCTTTAATAAGAATTATTAAAAGAGAGTTAAGTTTAAATATTTTCTAAATCTATATTCTATAAATCCGATGGTGGTTATGTAAGACTTCTAGTAATGACTAGGACGAGACAGGGGAGTAAATCTCATCGTAGTGCTGCAACTTAATAAGTTGATCTTGTTATAGCAGGTGATGAAAAGTATTTGGAGTATATCAGTCACACTTTGAATTTCTCGTAATAATTTAAATAAATTAAATTACAAGAAATTAAAGTTAAATAGAAAAATATCAAAATACCAGGAATTTGTGTGCACGGTAATGAGACTCTGATCTATATGTTCTATACTAAACCTCCTGTATGTTTGCACCTACAATCCAGAAACACGAAGAAAACACATGAGTGACGGAAGTCACCTAGCACGCATCGCACGAAAAATGACGGAAAAACAAAATCATAATCAATTTTTATTTAAATTCATTTCGCAAACCAATTTTTTTCAAATCTTACAAGTTAGGCCCACACAGGTCAAAACCACAAACAGGGCTCTACTAGCCCAAAACCACAAACAAAGGTCCTCAATGGCCAAAACCACACATAGTGAGTCAGAAAGTTCGACGCCAGATAACCAAACTTTGGCCACAAGAAGTCCACCGATGTAACACCCCAGTGCTACACAACAGTACAAGAACTACCCAAAAGAACTGAAAAGCAACTAAGTAGCAATATTAAATACATAAAGCTAACTACCCAGACCTGTGTGCGACAAATGTGGCTCGAACAGATGCACCAGAGTAGACTGCTCTTACACCTCAGTACCTGAAAACAAGGGGACAAGAAAACACGCGTGAGTGACAAGAATGCCACCCAGTACGCGCCCCAAAAACAGCGCTAAAGTCAAAGAAAACTATTGCTAAACAACAAACCATTTCCAAAACCACATGTTTAATCAGAAAACATGGAAAATAATGGTATTTCAAACTTTCTTTTCTTTTCATTCAAAACCTCATGCTTCTTTTTTTTCATAAACCTTTATTCTCAACACTAGAGAAACAAATCATTTCATCTAGTTTCCTAGCCCAAAACATCATTAAAAATCCATAGGCACAATTTGCCACAAACCGGGCTAAAAACTAGTTCACACACACAAATCCACACTTCCATATTAAAACTGGTCGCATCACCCTGGCCACAGGTGATCGACCTGGCCTCAAGCAGCTGGTGAGGATTCCATGTCACCACACCACACTGCAGTGCCGCGGTGAACCACCCTGTACTGGAGTTCAACCGCCCCGGCCGCAGCCTCAAAACGTACCCTCACTGGTACAAGCACGGAGTGCGCCCTACAGACGCCCTGGTGCCCGAGCACCTGGGGACTCTAACCCCAGACCCGTCCAGCACCGGCATTG
>JAMKQA010078865.1:0-19050 GCA_024699735.1 Posidonia australis
TTTTGTTTTTAAACATTTATTAAGCATTTTTATGTATTATTTATACTTCGAGATATTTCTATTAGACTTATCTACTGTATTTTCATGTGATATATATTGAAAGAGTTGATCTAAGTAGTCCAAGAAGTAGATTATTACTTACTTTAGCTTATCTAAGAGTTTCAAATCAAAATTCAAAGTTTTTTTACCATTTCCATGGACTTCCGTAAATTTACCGCGTTTCCACCGACATTTCCACCGATGTCCGACACGTTTCCTATTTTTGTCGGACCGAAGTCCGACACGAAACCGACGTTTGATTCTATGCTAACACATACCTTTTTCAAAAACTCACATTCTCTTTTCTAATTCATGTCTTTTTAAACCTTTTTATATATTTCGAAAAATCCATATTCTCGATCAGGTCCAACCTAAATCACAAAACCTCACAAGACTCAAAACAAAACCATATACATTGACTGACAACTGGTTAAAACATAATCCTCATTTATCGCTAGAATTAGAAGATAAGGCACAAGTCTAATTCTATCTAAACCACACATTTTATTTCCACTTTTCTTATTAATGTTACCTTAATCAAAGGTAACTAAACACACAAGCAGTAAGTGAAGACACCATTTCCCTTACCTTCTTGCACTACCACAGTAAAATTCTCCATATGGAAGGACATCGGTCCGACCAACAGGCCTCAATTTCATTTCATATGTACGGAGATACGTTCTTTTCTGACGTCCCATCAGTGACCCGAACACTTAAGTTCATACACCTAGACTCAACCTACACCGTCTCAAAACTAGATAACCACGGTCGTATCTGACAATTGAATCTATACCAATGCGTCAACACCAACCCCTTGTGATCCTACACTGACAACTACGGTAGTATCTGACAATTGGTTTCATTGGAATCTCATACTCTTACCACATTATCGACACCAATCTCTCGTGGCTCTAGAACATATTATTATTTTCTTTTTAAAACTTTTGAATTTTCTTTTCAAAATCATTACTCATTATCTTTTCTTTGCAGGAAATCATTCCCAAACCAATCATGACCCTTTATTGAGTCTCAGTCACAACATCATACAAAAACCAAGCATTCACATTCATTATTAGGTCTCATGCCTAATAATCACATCAAACCACAAATTTATCAATTTCTTTCATTTTTAGAACCTCAAACCCAAAACCATATTCAATTTTATTTATTTGAATTTCATATTCCTTTATGTCATCTATTTGGAAAAAACTTTATTAATACATGCCTCTTATTCATGTAAAATCATTTATTTCCAATTTTTTTCATGATCATTATTTCATATGAGCCAAAGGTCTGGTTCGGTAGAGCAAATCAAATCGATATACCGAACTGGACATCAAACATCCAGAACGATCGACTAAATTTAAGATTTAGTCGTCCGAAAATCTCTGTTTTAGTTGATCGAAACATTTCAATCGACTAAAATCCCCTGAAACGAAAGATCGGACATTTTCGATCTATCGATTTCGAGTCTCCGGTCGAATACTGACAGCAAAACGACATGTCGAATCCAATTTTGCATATCGAAATGTTCGTTTCCAGAATTCGTCTCTTGAACCCTAACCATATTTTCGTCGGAATTAGGACCTCCGACGGACTCAACAAACATACCACATAAATCATGAATAAAACATGGGATATAGAACTTTAAGCTTATTTCAAAACCCCTCAAACCATTCATCAATCCATTAAACATGCTTCCCACAATAAAATCTTAATGACATGAAACTCATTTCATAACACTGTAGCATGCATATGAAAAATCCATATAAACCCACGAAAAACACCACCAATTGACATGATCTCATCATAAACATATAGTCCATCACATTCCATGCATTCACATAATTTTTCATGATTTTATCATGTTTTTTACATTATTTTCATGCATTTAACCTTATCTTCCAAAACAAAGGAAAACAAAGAAGGGAAGGGTCACGTACCTCCTCCGACGAGCTCACTTAACTCCAGTGGGCTTCTCCTCCTCACGGAGACGCCCGACCTCCGACGACACACCAACTCCACTTCTATCTCTCCCCCTCTCGCACAAGCCACTACCTACGGTTGCTCTGGCCCCGATCGTGCCTTACATGTCATCCCCTCCGGCCCTCTTAAACCTCCCCACCCCGGCTGCCTCCGCGAACCATGCCAATCACCGCCCCCACCAGATCTGATAAGGCGGAGACGAGACAAACAGCTACCCCCTATAATGAGCACTAGTTGTGGAAGAGGAAAAAAGAAAAAGAGAAAAAAGGCAGGCACACGAGTCAGGGAACATTGTGCTCAGACTGACTAAGATCTAGCTTGAGTCCCACACACACAGGTATAATGCCAGAAACCACACAATTAGGGACCAATGAACACAACCACACAGAGACACACACAATAATACCAGAATATCATATTATCTATTAATAAATCATTTTCAAATATTACAATTAATTACATGATTTATAATTAAAAATAGATAATCAAGTCTAAGTGTCACACTTCGAAAGAACTTACACCAATTGCGACAAAGCATTTCCCAAAACAAAAGTCAAACCTACATCTTACAACCGATCCAACACCTAAAACCCGCTCAAAACCAATAACCTTAGAAGTTTAAGTCATTTTGGTGACAAAATATGCAAGGAAACAAACCAACAATAGGTCCAACGCATATCACTCATACAGATTTCTACCACAAATATGTCGCACAAATGGCTAACACAAGTAACTAGCGTTTCTAACCAGTGCGGATCACTTACGTGGCTTCCCTGTGTCAATAGAGACAACTAATGGATTGATTGACCCTTTCACATTTGGACCACTGATTCTTTACTTCCTATAGACTCATATAGATTTAAACATGTCCATTGACATGTCTTGACTATCATACCCCTCATCTCAATCCTAAACCCAATACAATTCCTCTTCATTCAATCTCAACCTTTCATCCAAAGTTTGTTACACATCCACGACAACTATGCACTACCATGTCCTATATATTGTTGAGATTTTAGGCTTTACTAGAAGGAGGGTGAATAGTAAAACTAAATATAATTATGGAATTAAAACACTTATTTGCCAAACATAAATAATATTCAAATAAATGGAATCAAATGAAAATTTTGAATATTAAATTAAAACATGCAAAAAGGAACAAGAGAAATTGAAGTGTATCAATGATTTATCGTGGTTCAACCCTCCTAACTTAGTCCACTCCTCCAAAATCCCTCGATAATTTCCTTAATCTGACCTTACTCCGAATCAAGACCTCGTCATTACACTATCTTAATGAATTCTCACCAAGTTCCGTAAAAACCACAATTAATACTCCTAACAACTCGACAAGTAATAAGCCTTTGACATTTACAAACTAAACTTTTTTTCTATAATCTCCTAAACTCTTTTGACAAGGTAAAAGAATGGAAGTGAATTTCTCTTGCTCAAATAGAATGTTTGCTCAATTAGATATAACTTGAAAGTATTTCTCACAAGATGAGAATGAAATGCTTGTGTAACGATCCTCAAATCGCTAACACCTAACTTAACTACAAATTTTCATTTAATTATTTTTATATTTATTATTAACCAATAATTACATTAATAATGCAACTAAAACTAAGTACCCTTAACAATAAATAAATCCACTAAACAACAAAAAACTCATGTGAATCTCTGAAGTGTGGCAACGTGACTCCTTCTATATGCACTAGCAACTAACCATTACGATCCTACATCTACCAAAATACACAAAAACAAAGCACACGTAAGTAACCACTCGACAGTCACCCAACACATACCCTACCTAACAACTCGACAACCTATACCAAGGACAACTAAACACAAGCATTCCACCTAGATGCCGCCAAACCAAAGACAATCTACAGACATCAGCAAACAAGCACTGGCATCCCGCTTGGATGTTGTAACACCAAACCCAGGCAGTCTACTACAGCTTGGTAGGCCACAAAACTACAAAATCATGTTTTTAAAACCTTTTTATCTCTTTTTCCTTTCTAAACAATATATATGCACTTTTAAAACATTTCTATACACGTCCGAGATAGCCACTCTTGCCAAATCAAACCCAAAACCACACAAAGCATACAACCTGATCCTACGTACTCTCTGGTGGATCAGATAGCTAACAATGTCTAAATACCTTCTATAACATCTAGGACAACCACAAAAACCACAAAGCACAACTACAGAACCTCTGTTCTGCATAACACGATCTCCTTTAGACCAACAAAACACAAAAGTCATAGAGCCTTTGTTCCCAAATCACGACCCACTCTGGACCAAAACTATGGAACCACCACTCTCAAAGTACTACGCCTCAATAGGCATCAAACTACGACCTCCTCTAAGTCCAGTCTGATTTCCTAAACCAAAACTCCGCACAAACCACAAGTACAAACATGTGTCGAACTACCCAACGGCAAACAAACAACACTAACAACAAGCAATCTACCAAAACACGATCAACAATGTCTACACTACCACGATGGCACCACCCTGGGAGGAACGATACCTTCCTGGCAATCTCCCACCAAAAGAACCCTCATAAAGCCAACCCCTCCTAAGAAGACAATCTTGTCTCTCAAGATGCTACCAGCTATAAAACGTACATCTCACCCGCACTGACAACCACAAAGTACGCCTCCTCACAACGTCCTCCACACGATACTCAAGAGGGAGTCTCATATCTCCACACACGACAACACCCGAACCTCAATGCTCTTAACAACAATAGAAGTATCATACCTCCCAATCATGTCACAAAACACCTCAACCCGTAAACTTCAATCTTAGTCTCGAAACGACAATCAAGGAGTGTCAAACCTCCAAGACCTAACGAACCTCAACCTAAAGTCTTTTGATCCAACACAAACAAAAAACACCAAAAAGTTCTTTTCAAATAATTTTCAAATCTATACTTTTTTCTTTCTAAACTCTCATTTTAAAAAAATCATTTCGAAAACCATTAAATATCTTTTAAAACTCAAGAGACACTGTACCAAATAACGACATGAAAACTAAAGGTCGAGGAAACACAAATAAAACACAACCTCAACAACTCCTATGTTAGGCTTAGGCAAAACACATTAGGAACGTCTGGATTCACGAGCACTACGCTCAACTCATAACCACAATCAAAGAAAAACACCAACAGAGGACAACCACAACTAAAATTCGATGCTCAGACGTCTAAGTATAAGACATCTACTGATTTGTATCCCTCGAGAGCACAACCAGATCGACTCAAACAACTAAAATAGTACCATTGAATATTTCATTCAGTGCACCACACAAAAAAACACACAAACCTTAAACCTAAAGATGATAACATGATCCCTAAAGTCAAGTCTAAACTATCTGAAAGAAAACCTGTTATTTCTAAATCATGTCATCTTCTATTCCACCCATACTCCAAATGATCTCTTGTTAATTCATTTTAGCCATGCCCTACAATCATTTTAATGATTATTCTAATCAATTATACCATCATATTTATCTCCCTAAGATATATATGTGTATATATATATATATATATATTAATCTACATCAAAAATAATTAAGTACAGGGGTCCAAGATTGGTTCGACATACCAAACCAAAACGATTGATCGAATCCAAAATTCAGGGACAATTCGGCAGACCGAAATAATCAATCAACCGAAATCCCTTGATCCGACGTGTCAAAACTAATCAATCGATCGAACCAAGTGCTGCGTCAACACCCAAGACTAAGTTAGGCAAACCAAATAAATTCCATCGACCAAAACAAAAGTCGAAGGGACATCCTGAAGTCCAAAACAGTATACAGAAATAATTCAACATATCAAACTAGACAAACCCAAGACATGCTGAAATGGGACCCAAAGCCCCAATCTACAAACCTCACAACCAAAACATGCAAACCATATATCAAAATGAAAATCTTGACGAGATCTTCCAAACGGGATAAGAAATACAGAGATCCATCAATCGGATTTTGAGAAATCAACAGAAAACACAAAAGAAATACCATTCACCCCAATTTAATAAATACAACCATAAATGATCCACAAATGCACAATAAATTTTATAAAAAATATAACAATTATAAACACACTACCATACACCTATGCTTCAAAGCTGAAACCAAAAAGAAGCCTACTATGTGTGTACCTCCACCAAAGGCACAGCAGCGATGAGCTGTGAATGACGGTGCACCTTCCCCTCCCCGACCACGAGCAGCTCCTCACCTCCTCTACGCGATGGCGACATCCTCCTGTCATCTCTCTCTTTCTCTCACTCAACCCTCTCTTATCTTTCTCTCATTCTCCCTCACTTAGTGCCATGAAAAAGAAGACGAAAAAGAAGAGGATGGAGAGGAAGGAGTGAGACCTAAGAGAGAAAAGCGAAAGAAAGGAAGAAAAGAAAGAAAGAAAGGTAGAAAGCCACAGTACGAGACTAAACCACGTGACCTTCTATGTCTACGTGACTCATGCCAGTAGAGGCCAACCACCTAAGTACGTCAATCAAACTCCACGACCTAGAATAAACCCGTAAAACTCCTACAAAGACCAACACAGTACTAGAATCACACAACACCAACAGGTCAAAAACCCACAATCTAGACGTAAGACACTGTTGAAGACATGTACAACATTGAACGCTAGGACCCCCAACGTCCAATACACCTAAATCCCATTTAAATTATCTGACCAAAACACCACCTCTAAATCTAAATCGTTACAGCTTAAAATCAACTTTTAAAATAATGAGACTTAAAACTCTATAATGTATGTGTGTACTTCATTAAGTTATAAGGAGTCTAATTTATAAAGAAAATTGGGTAAAAGATTGTCTCTAATATCTCTTTCAATATTCACAAACGACTACTAAATCAGTATACCGAAATTAATTCGATCAAATAAATTCACAACAGTCGGATACTTCGATAGACCAAAATGTTTTCGTGTGTCAAACGTATTCTCGATTGTGAGTCCAATTTCCAAAATTCGGTGTACCAAAGATTGTGAGTATGTTAATGCAATTCTTAGTTATGAACACTATTTTTCTAAAATTTCGGTATACCGAAATTATTCGGTCTGTCAAAATCAACCCTTGGATTTATTTAATGATTTTTCTAAGATTCTCTCCTTAGATTTTTGAGTATTCCTATTTTTCTAAGATTTTAACTTGTTTGGGAAATCTTTACACATATCCTAAATTTACAAAAAGAGAAATAAAAATTACATCAATAATTTTTACAATAAACTCAAATACATTCTCTTGGTCTTCAATCTTCATTAAACTTGACTTTATTTTCGACATATGCTCCTTTTTAGTCTATTTCGCCATCTTTTTTCAAAGTTCATGAGAACTCTTCTTAAACCTATTAAGAAGATTAACTCACAAATATGCTTTGTTATTATTAAAATCGAGATGTAACAATTTTGCTAACACATATTTCCTCCCACCTCGTCCATAACAAAGTTGCCGGTCCATATTGCCAACGAGAGGCGCCCCACTGCATCACCACCTCATCTCGTCATCGACCACCGTAAGCCATTGCACCTCTGGCAATTATACGACCAATCCTAGAATTCTTAGCCACTGCACCACCCTTTCAGCCAAGTAAACCACCGTCAATACATCTGGAAGCCAACTTAGGCCCTATATTCCCACCATCGACCACTAAACACCATAGCCAACACCCAACAACCTCCCTAGCTGAGCACACCACCATCATTGGCCACCCACGCAACACTCATGCACCACGCAGCATCGTTCATTCAAGTAAAGTGCGCCTAAGCCTTGCATTACCCAATAAGCACCTCCAACATGCCCTCAGGTCACCGTACTACATCCCTGACTCAGTCCCACCTTCGTCGCACCTCGAAAGCCAAATCGGAATGTCACCGTGAGCTGCAACACTAGGAGAGACATTCATGTGCTTACACAAGTAAGCCATCCCACCATGTAGCATAATTCTCTCTTCCGTGTGTTTTATTGAGTTTTCCCACCATATGGTTTCCTCATTTTCCTACTGCATCTTGTGTTTTTGGTGCCGACGATCAGTTCACTATCTACATGAGACTGACGACCCTTGAGTATGGATGACGGCTATGGATGACGGCCCGTCCAGGCATGCTCATTCCCTTCCAGACTCCTTAATGCTCACCATGCGACCACGACTGAGGAATTCTCTTCCTCTAGCCAATCGGCTTACCGACGATGGCATCATCATGAATACATCTATGGGAGGAGGTGAGCTTGCATTTGCAGCCACATCTCATGGCATTCGAGTTCTTCATACTCGTGTGTGCTTCCATTTCTTATTTACATCACTTTATGATTGATTTACAAACCATTCGCATCATTCTCGTGAGATAACAAGCTTGCTGCCTGCTTTATAAAATTGGGAGTGCATGTCGTCAATGCGAGTGGCTAGCACGAGTCACCAACGCAAAGCCCTATATCCAGACCAAGCAGTAGATCTGAGCACCCTTGCATGGCTTTGCTTTGTTTTCTTTTCTTCTAATTTCACATAGCATTACCTATATTTCGTTCCTCCGCATGATTTTGCTTGCATTGCATGATTTCACGAATGTTTGACATTTGACATTCATCCATTAGAGTAAAGATGCTTATTATCTGGAGTTCTAAGAACTAGGCGTAATGATTTGGCATGCATCCCTAACAAATTGTAGTAACACAATTCTTAAACACAAGTGTCTTGGTTGAGAACACATATAGCATGATGAACATTATGATTGCTTTCTCGCATGTTTTACTCACACTTTGGCGTGACATCAAGCATCTATCTCTAGACATATATTAAAAAACATGCATACATTTGCATAACCATACATGCAAGTGAATCTAACTTTGAAAGATCGACTCATCAGACGTGAACATACCTAACAACCTCTCCATACATAACAGAAGTCTTTATCCTTTCTTTGACCCACAATAATCTATGTATCGTATCCATTTGACATAAATCATCATACTTGCATATTTACATCGTTTTCATTGTATTTTCTTTATATTCAGTTTTCCTCATCTTTCAATTTCCAATAGACTAGATGACAATTCCATTTTCTTATTCTTTATTATTTTGCTTTCTCTTTGATGTTTTCAAATTGAATATTCTTCTTTAGATTCACCATTTTGTTGTGGCCTTATTGGTTCATACGTTTGACCTTTTGCTCTTCGCACAACCCAGTCGTTAGCATGGTCAAAGTGTCAACTAGTTTCACTTTCCTTGGACCTTAACCCTTGGTAGTTTGATGATGACGGAATGAAACCTTAGGAACAATATTATACTATTTCTAAGAGTAATCTTTTCAATGCTCATCTATAGAAGAAGTTTAATGCACTACTTACCATATCATAAGTAATATTCTGGGAAACATCTAATCTAGGAACAATCACTCTCCCTGCAAAATAAGTAATAATAAATCAAAATAACGATGAAGACATGAGGTAATATGGACACTATGCCTAAGCAAGCCTAGTAGTAATGTAATTTGTTTCAGTTAAAGACATTTAACCTGATCTTGATCTTTTCAAATCAAGCAACTCAAGTGAGGCCAATGATCTCGTAACTCGTTCTTTTGGATCTTGCTTTACCTAAAACAATGTAAAAACAAGACAAAAATATTAACAACCACTAAGCAGATGCACAAATAATAAGCCATATATAGATGCAAAAGTACAATGACATACCATAACAATAAAGTAGCCTCATTTTGGCAAAACAAAATTGAACCAGTATACATAATTGTATCGTGATAAAGCCTAATCTCATCCATTACTTTAGTTTCTTAAGGATGTACTTAGAAAAAAGTTACAACCAGTTCCTTCTCTAACATTAACCTTATTACATAATTGCATAGGAGAGACTTCTAAAAATTATCCCTAAAAGATGGACTTTAAAGAGTGGAACAAACTTTAGATACGACTGTTAGTATGAATAGGATTATTCCCATATGAAAACAATAGGACAAGAATTATTACTCTATGAATTCAAATCACTGTAAATCTTTGTAATTTCATCCTGATAATATTGGGATGTTCCTTTAAATTATTTATGTACTCTATTTTTAGTGATTCTACCCAATGCAATACATCAAGGTCAAACAGAGATTACTCCTAGATGGAAAGGCCCAGTGTAAACCTGTGTGGTTACATCCTGGTAATATTGGGATGTTCTTTCCTATTATTTATGTACACACATTTATACATTTAGGGATTCTCCCTACACAATACATCAGGCTCATAGCAAGATCTATGTCATGCAAATCGATCTATACAAATTCTACAGTGTAACACCCCAATTTCCTAGGCAATAATTAAGCTAGTTATTTAATTTGGATTCTAGAGATGTTGGACGCTTAAAGTGCTGCATCTAAAGTTAGACGCTTAAAGTGCTGCATCTAAAGTTAGACGCAGGATTAACAGCATTCTAAACCTATTTTTGGGTGACCTAGCGTAACATTTGTGCTTGATTTTCTATTTAATCAAAGACCATGAAATTTGTTGTATTATTTGAATATGATTTATTAATAGATAATCAAAGTTGTGTTTGTTGTTATGGTTTCTCTTGGTGTATTTGTGTTCTTGGTTTCCCTTAGTTATATAACTTCTCAGACCCATAGGGTCTGTATGTGTATTTTGGGACACATGTTTGAGGGTGAAACCCATTTAGTCTCGGTCAATGAACCTAACCCAACCCCCTTTACTAGGCACGAGCTTTTCTCCTCAAGCCTGTGATCCCTACTGTGGGAGGCCAGCCTCGTCTCCCGTCATAGCAGGAGCTGGTAGAGACGACCGATGGGGATTCTGGAATGACGGTGGCAAAAGGGTTAAGATGGAGAGGAGATGACACAAGGAAGGAGAAGTCGGGCTTGTGGGTGGAGGTGGAGACCAAAGGTGTGCCGAGTAAGGGAGAGGAGGAGAACCTTCAGTCGGTGGAAAGGAGATGACACAAGGAAGGAGAAGTCGGGCTTGTGGGTGGAGGTGGAGACCAAAGGTGTGCCGAGTAAGGGAGAGGAGGAGAACCTTCAGTCGATGGAAAGGAGGATGTGCTTGCCACAACTGGAGGACATCGGAGGTGCGCAAAACTCGTCGAAATCGGAGGACGTCAGAGGTACGTAGGGCTTGCCGGAGCAAGGTACGTGTTCCCCTCTCTCCTCCGTTTCAAGGTTAAGGCTTAAATAATTCATGTGATGGATCATGCATAAATGATGTAGAAATCGTACAAAAATAGGAGAAATGATGAGTATGAGATGAATAACATGTTTATGATGAGATTATGCAATTTCATATTGGTTTCATGGGATTTATTAATGATTTTGGATACATGCTACAGTGACTTCGTATGAACTCTATATCTTTGTGATTTTCTATAAAACAACACGTTTAATGGTTTTGTGAATGGATTCAGGAATTTTGAAATAGACTTGGAAGTCTACACTCCAGGTTTTACTTGTGTTTTATGTAGTAGATTAGATGGATCCACCCCTCACTTCCATTTTAAAGAAAAGAGATGGATAAACTGGGGGAGGTTTTCTGCAATTGTGGAAAATGATATGTCGAATTGGATTCAATATATCAAAATACCCCAGTTGGAGTCTCCTAAACCACTAATTCGGACGACCGAAGGATTTCGATCGACCAGATCAGGAGATTTCGGACGACCGATCGAATTCAATCGACCAGGTAAGCTGACAGAGATTCGAAATACCAAAATATTTCGATTGACAGAATCAGGAATTTTCGATCGATCGAGACCCTATCCGGTATATCGAATCAGGACCTAAAATCATATTAAGAAATGTTTTGTAAAATACTGATAAAATGACATAAATACACGATAAATATATGCAATGCATAAAAATGAACTATAAGATGTTTCATGTAAACATATTGTTTTAATAATATTTTCCATAAATTGTTAACATGAAAACGAATGCGGACCCATGTAATGGGTGAATACATAGTATAATTGTAGAAATGACTTGAATATACGTTCTGAAAGAAGGAAAAAAAAAATAACTCAGATTATGGAGGCACTGTTCCCAAACGCAGGTTTTTACCCGTTCTTCCTGATTGCAACTGTTTGGTGGACGTAGGGAGCTCGTTCGCGAATGATCGGAGTTTCTCCGTCGCGTTCGCTCGTCTGCGCTTCCGCTCGCGTCTACTCCTCGATTCGCGCGTCTGTTCTCCCGATCCTGTCTACTCCGCGCATCCACGCCTCCATTCCGCACGTCTGTTCTTCCGCTGCGTCTGCTCCGCGCATCCACGCGTCAGCTCCGCACGTCCGTTCATCCACGCATCCGTTCATCCACGCACCTGCTCACCCGCCTCCCTCTACTGCTATATAAGGAGGAGGCAGGGTCGGAGCTTTGGAGAAGGGCTGTGACATCTTTCTTCCTCTAGCTTCCTTATCTGGGATATTCCATCAGGTTCAGTTATTGTCAACATCTGTTCTTCTATCTCGTTGACTCTGAGAAGTTGCTGCTATTCTGTTGCTGCTATTGGTAGAAATTTCATATTGATATTTCTATGATTTGTACAAGAGTTATACTCTTAGGCTGAGCTGTATTATTCTGAAGAATAGTGAAACCCATCTGCCCTACCCGTGGACGTAGCCCTTTCTTGGGTGAACCATGTAAATTTGCGTGTAACTTAATAATAATGAACCATGAAATGAATGAGAATGTGAATAATAGGTTTTAAGAACCATAGATGAGAAATGTGAATAATGATGTGTGAGATTTATAATGGAATTTTATGAATGAAAACTAGTTTTGCTAAGTGATTTGGAATGAAAAATGCATGTGATTTTAAAAAAGATTTTTGAAATTTGTAAGAACTACAATTAGACCAAGACTTGCCGACAAGGATAGTGAGACATTTAAAGATGTCGAAGACGTATCCTTAATTGTAGTTGCCAAATTATGGTCCGAAATAGGAACCTCGAGACTATGGTAATACTATAGGACCCAAGATACGGTAAATCCGGACTATCCTTAATATCGATGCTAATCGGGTCTAAAGTTAGAGTCCCCAGGTGCTCGGGCACTAGGACGTCGTGACGACGCACTCCGTACTTATACTAGTGAAGAAACACTTTTGAGACTACAATCACGACAGTTGAACTCCTGCGTGAAGTGATTCATGTCGGTACTGCAGTGTGGTCGGGAATGAAACCTCGACAACTACTTGTGACCAGATCGATCGCCTGTGATCAGGGTGATGCGATCAATTTTGAGATATGAATTGATATTTGTATTCAAACTAATTTCCAACTTTGGTTTATTATGATGTGTAATAATGGAAATAAAATGCGTTTTAGGGTTAGAAGACTAGATGAAAATGATTTTCTTAATTTGTACATAAAGATTTGTTTATGAGCATGAAGTTTTAAAAAGGGAAAAGAAAGTTTTGAAATAACATCTTCTACTAGTTTTACCAAATCACGTGTGTTGGTTTTTCAATGGTTGTGGTTTTCTTGAGGTTTTCAAACAATATGAAGTTTTTACCAATTTTGCTATTATTCTTGGGACACGTACTGAGTGACATTCCCATCACTTACGTGTAGTTTTTTTTTTGCCTTGTCTCATGTGCTTAGGAGGAGGTACAGTTTTGTTTGGTGCATTACTTTAGAACCACTTTAACCACACACAGATCTAGGTATTTGGTTTTACTTATTTAATTCTATTAGAATAGATTTAATTATTCACCTTAAGTAGTGTCTGTACTGTCATACAACGCATAGGGTGTTACACCTAACTTCTTCTTGTGTTAAACGCTTGTATTGGGACGTCCAATATTTAACGCCATAACGTTCAACACTTGAAACTCAGGTTGTTAAACGCCGACATGTACAGTGTAATGACCCAATTTTCTAGGTAGTAATTAAACCAAATATTTAGTTTAGATTCTGGAGATATTGGACGCTTGAAGCGTTGTATCTAATGTTAGACGCAATATTAACAACATTCTACACCTATTTTTGGGTGACTTAGCATCTCCTTGTGTTAAACGCTTGTGTTAGGATGTCTAATATTGAACACCAAAACGTTCAATACTTGAGACTCAGGTTATTAAACACCAACATGCAGGCATTTAACGTTGGACGTTTGGTCGATGACATCTGACACTCTGAGTTACTACTGCCTATATATATTTGACTTCTCCAGAAAGACTTCTTCCCTCCTCTTCCTACCCTGACCTGCATAGAGGTGCTCTTTGGTGATCTTTGAGTGCATGAGGAGCTCAAGAGAAAGAGAAAGAGTGACGTGGTGTTGGCCGAAGGATGCTCGAGACATGGCCGAAAACTCGTAGGAAGCATGATCCACATTGTTGTCCCTAGTCACCGCACCATCAAAAGCAACAAAGCGGTTTCGACTCCCTTCCAGAGGGGTCTTACCCGTGCTACGGAGCACTCGTCGAGTCTATCCCGGGTCCCTCCGCCTATGCTTCATTTCAATCTTCCCTCCTCCAACATGATCAGTCCAAGTAGCCAAACTTCCTCTCCCTCTCAGGACAAGGCAGTCATCAACCGTCACGCCCCCAACAGGGTCCTCCGAGGTAGTGCATGCCACAAGGTGAACACACCCAGTACTCTGTCTATTGGCACCCTCACCAGTAGTCCTCGGTGTATCATCATGAGCTGTCCTTACACGAAGACTACCCCTGTCCATTGCAGCCACAGAGGTGGACACTCCTTCAAAAGCTTGCTTTACCTCTTTGCCTTTAAGATCCACTACTGCTTTGGCGACGCACGACCCTTCAGAATGAGCAAAGGTGTGACAATGTCAACAAAGCACCGACTTTCATTCATAAGAAAGTAGGATCTCCTCCTCTCCAGTCTGCCGATTACGAACAGGAACGAACAGGGGTAATTCGAAGTCCATTCCACTTCAACGCATATTCAAGTCTAGAGACATCCAATGTTGGTCCATCCATCATAACAACCTTGCCCAAAGCGCTTCCTATCCTTCCAAGCATATACAGGGTCCAATATTGCAACGGGAGTTGCGGAAGCTTAATCTAGAGAGGGACTGACCAGAGCTGCTCCATTTCAAATCGAGAAGAGGGCCCCTATTCCTTCAAAATAAGGGGTCTACCCATGATAAACCAAGGGCCTCCGTCGAGGACCCATCGGAGATCTGCCGCTGTACTAAACTGGAATAGAAAGAACCCACAACCTCGAGGCTTCACCTCCACTGAGCCAGAGAGCTGCCAGAGCCACCGTAGATAATGAGGAAGACCAACGCCAATTGGGTTTGCTCCAATAACAAATCCCATCAATACATTAGTCCAGCGATCCATAGTTGCTTGAACCTCCGCCATATCAAACTCCGCAACTCACCTAGCGTCGATATTATCAGGCTCGAAGTTTGGAAGTGAGCGGTCATCCTTGCCCGCCGGAGCAGCCACCTTACCACGAGCCTTTTCAGCCAACATATGGGTTTCTCTGTCAACCTCCGATCGCCGAGATACAGACCATGAAGCAACCCGCCACTGTGAGGACTGCCACTCCCTTCCCCGTAGTCCACCCCAACTAGTAAACCTGGGAAACCCATGAAAGAAACTTTACCCTCCAGGCAGGCATCGTCGTCGGGTAGAGGGCCCACCTCCAGCTCCTCCGCCAACAGGGGGAGACGACCTTCCATGGTCCTCTTGGTCAGAGCCGCCCGTACCCTCTTCAGAGCCAGAAAGGGAGTCAACAGACAGAGCAAAAGGCTCACCATCACCATCGGAATGGGTAAAGTGGGCCTCCTTC
Organism: Posidonia australis; assembly: GCA_024699735.1. Taxonomy (NCBI): domain Eukaryota; kingdom Viridiplantae; phylum Streptophyta; class Magnoliopsida; order Alismatales; family Posidoniaceae; genus Posidonia; species Posidonia australis. Next base: position 15,823 of record JAMKQA010078865.1, read on the forward strand.
CCTCTCGGAGCAAACGTCAAGATATGTTCGTCCTGTGGGCCCCCCTCCGCATTAGTAGTCTCAAGAACAATGGTCCCACCAACTCTCTCAACCCCACGATTGCTCACATCCAACTGCAGCTCCTCCAACGACTACCTAGGGACGCTCCCCCTTCGATCCAAGCACCACCTCGGGTTCCACGCTGGACAGTACACATTCCCAACGCTTAGACTCCTGCTACGTCATTTGCCAGCATGATGGGACTGCACTGCATAGCTACCAGTAGCCACAGGCCTCAGGCCCAAGCTGACATCCACAGTTGACGAAATGTCGCCAACTGAGCCATTAATTGCAGCATTATCCCAAATATTATCCAAAACCTTCGCATTAATATCTTGTGAACGAGTAAAGTCAACGTTTCCATTGCCATTAGACTTCGCACCACAGTCATTCATATCACTGGGACCCCCACCTATTTCACAATCACCAAAACAGTAGCTCCCAGGTCCAACCCTTCGTGCAACAACAGGTCCTGCTTGGACAGGCACATCTCTCATCGCTACCAAGCGGGGAACCCCGATTGGAGCGGGAGAATTTGTTTTTCCCTTTACCCATGGCGGGAGGAGGAAGTCAACGAGAGTTTTGACCACATACCACGTCTGTGCCACACCATGTAAATTCCACGTCCGCACACCTACCACCAACACACTGAGCGAAAAGCCACGCAGTGACCTCCACACAAGCAGCCATGTCAGAGCAGACTCCCCAACCAACCAAAGGACCGTCGACCGCCTGAGAACAGTCGCAGCCGGAGCTGAAGCAGACTCCCCACAACCAGAGTCACCACACCAAGGTCAAAGCCTCCAAAAGAATGGAACTCCCCCCCACCCCCCCAAAGAAGCAGGAGGAGAAGGCCACACCGCACCGGAGTTACCAAACAGGACAGCTAGAGCTCCAAGGGACGGCCAGAGCACACCACACTGCACAACCACAGCAGAACCCAGAGCCCCACCTAAGGGACTAGAGCCACCCCTGGATGCCTTCAAAACCAGCCTAGGAACGGAACAACCCACCGACAAAAGGTCCACCCGGCAAGCAGAGCGGTCGGAGCCCCGACGACGGTGCAGCTGCGCAGCAGCCACCTGCATACACTCCCACCCACACACACTCTCGATGTTCACTAATTATTAAGCATCTGGACAACTTGCAGCTGATTTTTGAAAAGTAGAATTCCCCCAACCCCATTTTCCTAATTAATAAAATTTTAAAGCTCAAGTTGGGGCTATTGGTAAGTTTCCAGATAGAAAACGGTGAGGCAAATGTGCAATTCATAATCTAGTAAAGCCCTCCAACCATGACAAAAAATGTTGAAAGGTTCAACTTACAGGAGAATGATAACTTTTGTTTACTCTTTTCTCTCTGCTCTTCCCTGCTTTTCCAATGCCAAATTGAACACTTACTGAAGATTGTGCATAAGCTTCTGTTTTGACCTCTGGTGTATTTTGAGTTGATTCCTCCACTTTCTGCAACCTCACACTTCTTCTAGGATTATGTACTGCCCTTGGAGTATCTAATTCATCATCCAACTGAATCTTGACTGTGCTTGTGGTTTGACCATCATGCAGATTAGCTTCAAATTTACCAACTATACCAATGGTTTGATCTGCCATAAGAACTGCAGCAGTTCTGCTTTTCTGCTTGTGACCTTTCTTGTGAGTTGATAGAGTCTCCTGTATTTTAGTTGCTGCCTCAGAAAAGCCTCTACTTTGCATATTCTCCTCAATAAAGATATTATGACACATGTGTTGACTAGAATTTTCTGTTATTTTTGTAAATGATTTACCCAATAAGTCCACATCAGAATGTGTTTTTGGAGTTGTTTCCTCCACGTTTTGTAACCTTGCACTTCTTCTAGGAACATGTACCTGCCTTGGTGTCAGTTCATCCAAATTTATTGTGCTTGTGGTTTCACCATCATGCAGATTAGGTTCAATATTATCTACCATATCAGCGGCATGATCCTCCAGTAACACTCCAGCAGTATGTGGAGTACCTTGATCACAACAGTTAACAGAATTATCTTTGCCTTTTTCAATGATTTCGTCTGCCAAAGCAGTGAAACTTTTGGTAGTTTTCAATTCATGGCTACTCTCTTTGTTTGTATAACACAAAAATGTTTGCTCATTGGGGAATGCAGTCAAGGCTTCAATACCTGAACGAAATTCACTCATGTACGTTTGTGACGTATGGCTGCTGGTAGCTTGTACAGTATCAGTGGTTTTTGGAGCTGTTTCCTCCACTTTTCGTAGCCTTGTACTTCTTCTAGGAACATGTACCTCCCTTGGTGTCAGTTCATCCAAATCATCATCCATTTGGTTTTTTGATGTACTTGTGGTTTCACCATCATGCACATTAGTTTCAGTATTATCTACCATATCAACAGCATGATCTTCCAGTAGGACTCCATCAGTATGTGAAGTGCCTTGAGCACAAAACTTTTCTTTAACAGAATTATCTTTACCTTTGTCAATGATTTTGTCCTCTGAAGCAGTAAAACTTTTGGTAGTTTTCAATTCATGACTACTCCCTTTTTTTGTACAACTCAAAAATGTTTTCTCATTGGATGATCCAGTCAAGGCTTCAATAGCTGAACGAAGCTCGCTCGTGTAAGCTTGTGACATATGACTGCTGGTAGGTTGTACAATATCAGTAGTACTTTTTGATGTTTTAAAAGCATCATATAATGCCCGTCTAAGGACACCAAGGATGCTATAATTCAGGTCCCCGTTTTCAGGAGTAAGAGAAGCAGCAGACATATTTCTTGCAGCAGAATTTGCAAGTTTACAAACACTTTGCTTGTCATTTTTACAGGAAGGTTCTTTAGCAAAATAATCACTAGCATATGCATCCCAATTATATGGAAAACCAATCTCGAAATCAGCACAAGCCTGTTCAAATTACAGTCAGAACATATTCAATAAACTTTTCATGTAAATAAAAAAAACTTGAAGATCATCAAAAAAATTGCATGCCTAGTGTCTATATTCTATAATAATATATAGTACAACCTGAATTCACAAATCACAAATGTGGCATGACCAATTAGTGATATCCTAGGTAGCATGGACACAGGACATGGATACGATACATCTTGAAATGACGATACATGAAAAATAGGTCACAGACAAGGAAAGGACACAATATAAAATTTATTTGCCACCAAAGACAATTCAAACAGATACACATTTG
>JAMKQA010078866.1:0-21050 GCA_024699735.1 Posidonia australis
TCTTGTCTGCTTTCTGCCTTTTTTGGTGTTTTTCTTGGTTTTCCTCGTCTTTCCATTAAAAGACTAGGTGGCGACTCCTTTCCTTATCCTTTTGTCTTTCCTTTGGTGTTTCCGAGTCTTGTCTCTTCCTCCGGATTCACCATTTTCGCCGTGACTGTATCAGACCTCCCAATGTGTTTCCACACACCGGAATAAGGTTTTGGTGAACCGCGCCCAGGGGTTCCACCAGCGTGGTCACACTTGATAAGTGAAAACCAACCAAAACTTTCAAGATAAGATGGAACTGCTCATCAATGCTCAAGATCAATTTGATTTCCACATTGGAATGGAACTGATTTGAGATAACTATGGGAGGAGATCTCCCGTTATCCTACCAAGTTTCTGATGATCTCTTGTATGGTCCTATCTTTTTCTATGGCGAGATGAGCATAGCTTGTGGTAGCTTAGGAAGTGTTTTTTTTCCCATTGTACTATGTGGTAGCATAGGGTTTGGAGGATTTATTTGTTTGTGTTTGGTGTTGTTTGTTTAGGGTATTTATTTTCATGCACTTGATTTTATTTCATTCTCATCTATGAACAATCTTTTAATCAAAATGCCATTGAACATGATAAAGCAAAAATGAATTCATGAAAACTAGAAGTAGTTATAGACTTATACGTGTCAAAGTCAACAAATAATTCAAACACTTTATGCAACCATCCTGTGGGTCTTGATAGGTTAATATAAAACGCACCAAAACTTAATGTAGCTCTAGACATTATACTTATCAACTCATATTTGTCATATGTTATCTAATGTCCTCCGAAATGAAAACAAATACGATGATTAATGTTATAATGGTCAAAATAGAATGGGTCATTTAGCATTGCTTCAAGAGACAAATGACATAGATTGGCCTACCACAAGCCAACAATCTTCTGGTGATACTTACATTTGGACATATGTTTCTCCCACATTCCCAATGGTTCAGGTTAGTCATGTTATTACCCATTATCATGAATCAAACTAAGCAGTTTGATGCCATGTTTACCATTTGTAGGTAGCAAGTAATTACTTTAGTAAAACAAAAATCAAAGGCACTTCCCAAACAACAAGCATCATATATTTGAAAAACAAGATACTAGTGATTATGTGTTCTAGGCCCTATGAATAATCCATAGTTACTGGTGTCCATTAAATAATCCACAAGTCAACTCTAGAATGCAAATTTTCCTGGACATGTAATCAAAATAATAAATTTTTCAAAGAGACATTTAGTTTCACTACAGAATCCACCTAAAATTGCATAGGACTCACTCTTCTTTTGTGACTATCATATTACATTGGTAACCAACTAAAGGAATTCAAGAAATTTATGACTACATATGATCAGTAATAATTAATGTTTGTAGAAAACCACTCAATGTGAATGAAACTATAATCCATAGCTTCTACACTACATTGCTATAGTTACCATGGAAATTGTTCTTATTATCATAGGAATTGTTCTTATTACTATGGCAATTGCGATAGTTATCATAGAAATTACTGTAATTATCATGAAAATTATTCTTATTACCATGCAAATTGTTTTTATTATCATAGAATTTGCTATAGTTACCATGGAAATTGTTCTTTTTACCATGGAAATTGCTATGGTTACTACTACAGAAATTATTTTTATTACCATGGAAATTGCTATAGCTACTGTGGAAAAGTTTGATGATTAGTTGAACTAAGTTTGTAACGCCTCCATAGCACTACATGCTAGTACAAGTTCTACCCAATAATTAATCAAGAAAACTAATTAATAAATAGAACGAAAACTTGAACTAACTATCCAAAACTTGTGTATAGCTAGTAGCTCCAATTTATGTGCACTAGAACTAGACTATACCCCTAATCAACACCAAAACATGAAACATCAAATAAAATGTGTGAGTGACCTCAAAGTCACTCAACACGTGTCTACCATAAAAAAAACTATGGAAAATCATGAGAAAATTACAATCTTGGATCTCAAAACCAGAATAGAAAACATAAAACTCATTCATGAGTTTTTCTGAAATTCTCTTTCAAATCATGTCTTTCTCAAGCCCATTTTCTTTTTTGAGATTTGATTAAAACTGCTTTGATGCATTCTTGCAGAAAAAAAATCCTTAACTAGATTCCAATCTAAACAAAAGTTCACGCAAAGTTCAAATCATAATCAAACCTTGGCTAAAAACTAGCCTAAATCACAAAACTTGTCCTAGCTACAATCTGGCTAAAACACAAGCCAAACCTCAGTTGGATTCTAACTTAAAACACACACACCGCTCATGTCAGAAAGCTAGTAGTGCCACCATGGCAAAAGGTGACCTAACCACAAATAGTCGGCGAGGCACCAACCCTCACCTTACAAAATTACCGTGGTGAACCTCCCCATGTTGGGGGTACGACCACCCTGGCCAATGGGCCTCACTTTATCGCATTTCTTTTCTCACAAGCATGGATATGCATTCTTCCAATGCTCCATTGGTGTCCAGAAATCCAAGTCTCCATTCCTAGGCCCAACTAACACCATCTCACAGGATAACCCAGTCTCATTCACCTGGACCTCAACCTTGGCAACCATGCTTTCGGGCTAGTAACCGATCTCACTAGGGCTTTTTACCCCTATTGGTCATTGCCCTACTGCTATATAGATTCGAAAAAACCATGGAAATCCTTTTTAAACATGCAAGTTTCTTTTCAAATTATTTTGAAATATTTTCCAATACAGGAATCATTTTCTAGAAACCACAATTTAAAACACAAGGATTTCCACTAAAAAACAGTACATCAAGTTCTCATATTTAAATCCTCAAAGTTCAACTTCAAAGTTCACAGATAAAAGGCTTAGGGGCCCAGTTAGCAGACCAAACCAGAATCAGTATACCAAAATCCCCTAATCCAATATATCAAATTCAATTAGCATGTTGAACCAGACAAATTTGAGAAAAACTACCATCTACCCTGAAACTGAATTGTTGGAATGGGAGCCTTGGGAGGACCCATTTTTGGTGCTCCACAAATCCTACAAAAAAAACTTAAATCGAAGCATTCCAAGACTACTACCATTTGGAATAAGTTCCATTGAAAAACATTGAGTATAGCTCGAGATATTAAAATCAAAAGCCAACAAACCCATTAGAGACGACTAGAGCTCATCTTATGAAAAATCCATCAAAATCAACTGATAATTCCTAGAAAATTCATGGAATCATACAAATCTTCAAATCTAATGATTCCCCTCCGATGATCTCTGCAATGACCCATCCAAGGTTGTTACCTCTCAACTTAGCTACACACATTTTTTTTATACACAAATCAACTACATTAGCTCTACAACTAAATCTATCATTTAACATTATAAATGAAAGAATTATTAACTGAAACAAAATTGAACTACTAAACATTCACCAGAATCCTTGATGTATGGTTGGGTGACTCTATCTCTACGTGCACTACTAAATTCCTACTCCTATCTTGCACTTGCCAAAACACCAACAAAATACACGTGAGTGACCACTAAAAGGTCATCTAGCACACACCCTAAAATGGCATCCCTCCTACATGCTGCAACACAACAACAGGGTAAAAACAGCACTTGGTAGGAACACAACTCTAACATCCCTCCTAGATTCCGCAACACCATAACATGGCAATATATTGTTGCCCCGAAAACCATAAATCCTTCAAAACCATGCCTTGAAATCAATTCGTTTCATTTCAAAATCATAATCATGCATTTCCAAACCATTTTCTTTCTTTCCTTCCTTTTAAAACAAAATGCATGTTTTCAAGACCTTTATGCACCACTTGAAATGGCCATACCTACCAAGCCAAGCCCACAACAACACCACAGTGCCACACGAATACAAGATCCTTGTTCAATCCATTTAGAAATCATATTTTAAAAGCCAACACTATTTCCAATTTCCAAAACCACGACGCCACTCACGGGTGAAAACCACACAAAACACAATGCCACTCATGAGCCAAAACCACACAAGCTCAACGTCACTCATGGGCAAAAACAACACAAGCTCAACGTCACTCATGGGCAAAAACCACACAAGCTCAATGCCACTCACAGGCAAAAATCACACAAGTTCAACGCCACTCATGGGCGAAAACCACACAAGTCCACATCGCCACCTACGACGAAAGCCACACTAGGTCACATTGCCACTCACGGCGAAAGCCACACTAGGCCACATCGTCACTCACAGGCCAGCCGCAATGTCTCAACAAAAGCTAGCCACAAGCAATTGTCAGAGACGAAGTCCTCGAACCTACTGCATTGCCATAGATAGTCGCAACCATCCTTCTCGATTCATAGGCCTTACAAGTCACATTGCCTGGTGCCAAGTAACCGACACTAGCCACAAGCAATCCATCGAAGTGCGACCAATAGCGTCGACACTACCGTAGTGGACCACCCAGTGTAGGAGTCCAACCACCCCGATCGCAGCCTCACTATTCTCAAAACACAAACACGGGGTGCGTCCTCACGACGCCCCTGGTGCTACTACACCACAGCTTACAATCACGAGGCTCACTTCTCGGACCCATAACTCCACAACCATGACCTAGAACACGTTTCTAACCACTCAGAGGTCTCCCTACCCCATGTAGGTATGGTCTGTCGATGATGTGGTTCCTATAAAACCTCAGTACTCGGACTACACGGTGTACCATGGAGCTACTCAAAGGTTTCGTACCCCCTGGATCCACTATCAAGATATCCTAAGTCCCATCAATACCCTAGGTCTTCTATACTCGAACAAGTAGAGTAACATACATCCAAGTCTAACCAGTACCTTGGCCCGCAACCTCAACCTCGGCCTCGTGAATGACATTCCAGGAGTATCATACCTCCAGGATCTAACGAACACTTGTCTCAGCCTCTTGGTCTCACCACACACAGAAAGCACCAAAAATCCTTTCCAAAACCTTTGCCAAACATATACAATTCTTTTCAAACTCTTTTGGAAACTAATTCAAGAACATTTCAAGTCATTTCTCAAAATACTACTAATTCAAACCATCTCTTTAAACCTTTTTGAAAACCACTTTTCAAGATCACTTATAACTTTTTAGAAGCTTTGAAAATCATCTTAGATTCATCAAACCACAAAAAAAAACCAACCATCTGACATCTTCAAGGTATATAACACACCCTAGAGAAACACATAGAAACCAAACAGTAGTCTCGAAGTTCCTAGTGACTTATAAGACCAAACATCAAAAAAATCTACACTTCAATAGTGCTACTGAATACTCAGTTTAGTGTACCATACCAGAAACTAACCAACATCTAACTCTAGGGTCAGACATCACCACTGAACCCCTAACTAGACCATTAAAAAGGGGAAGACTTAATGTTTCTAAGTCATATAATCTTTATCTTGTTTACTACGTAGATGAATTTTGCTAATGTATTTTAAGTAATCCTTGACACATGTCTAATAATTTTCCTAATCCTTTGTGTGCATTCAAAATCAATTAATCTCAAGAAAAACCTCAAGATTCACTACAAGGTGTTGAAAACCTAGTGACTAGCGTTCAATGTTGAACGTAGGGAATCCGGTGTTCAACAAACCTAACACAGAAATCTTTACTAATTACCCCTAAATCCAGTCCAATCTCTAATCATTCTTTTATAAGGCCATTATTTGACATTATTAACATTATAAACATGTTATGCCATCAATTACTACTCTAAATTCCATTAAAATCCCCTATTATGCACACAACTGCAACTAGAGACGTTGAATGCTGGCTAGTCAGCGTTCAACATTGAATGCTCAAAACCCTAGCGTTCAACACTCTGAGCACAAGACTGAATTAAAGACCTTCAAATCCTGGCATGCATTCTAATCAAAACCCCCAAGAAAGCATCAACAACCCTAAACATGCATAACACTACAACTTAAAATATAAATCACAAATAAAGATTTCACTGAACCAACCAAAATAAGAATTACAAGGTGCCGATGTTGAATGCCTTTGTCTTGGCGTTCAATGTTGAATGCCCCAGGCCAAACGTTCAACTCACTGGCTACACCCCTGCACCAAAAATCTCACCCCTAAACATGCTTTTTCCTTTTCAAAACCATGCAAACCTCATGCGTGAATAAAAGGGCATCATGCACACAGAGACACCCCAAAACCAAACCCTAAAGCTTCATAAACATTAGAAGGGTGTGTACCTTGCACCCTCGAAGCCCCCACAAGCTCCCAGCCATGCCTCGAACATCCACTAACCACCCATTATCCTACAACATCCCACAAAATCCACAAATCCTAAAATCAGTAGGTGAAGCCATGGGGAAAAGGAAAGGAAGGAAAAGAAGAAAATAGGGCATCAAATCCCAACCATACCTCTCTTTCACTTTCCCCCAAGCACCCATAGATCACTAGAGGCATCCACGTGCAAGCCATGGACGGAGGCGGGGAAGAAGGGAAGAAAAATCCCCCAAAATGCCACCCCCAAGCCCTTAAATAGGCAGTAGCCACATTCAGAGTGTTATACGTGGCTGATTGGGCGTTCAACATAGAACGCCCAAATGTGGGCATTCAACAACTAGGTTGCAAGCATTAAACGTAGGCTTTTAAGCGTTCAACACAACACAACACAAAGGTTGCATTTAACACCCTAAGATTCTAGAAATCTACAACTTAGGTGTTGACTTCTAGAGATTCTAGGTATAAAACGCTGCCATTTGTGTGTTTAACGTTAGACACCCCATAGTAGGCGTTCAACACTCCAAAATTCTAGAGTTAAATTTCTAGCCCATAATTTTGCCAAAAATCCAGGTCATCACAATCTCTCCACCCTTTCTAGTGTCCATCGGACCCTCTCGACCTCCAATGAGCTCCCTTCCCTTCGACGGCCACCTCTCTTCTATCACGACCCTCTCCCTCTATTTTCCTCTTTTCTTTCTCTAGTTCCACCCCCAGTGCCCTCACCTTCACCCTTCCTTCTCCTATTATTGTCGCTGCCCATTGTTGTCGCTTGCCACCAATAGCTGCCAAGGATCCTATTGGAGCAACGTTGAAGTATGGCGGAAAGCTGCGAAAGTATGGTGAGTACATGAATAGCGATGTCAACTATGCTACACTATGCTTCTTTTGGCTTTTACTCCCATTTTGGTCCCATATACACATGTAGGTTACAAAATACCAAAACACCACACAGTAGGGAAATACTAGAGATAAACACTGATGTAATCGAGGGAGTGCAACATAGGTCAATATTAATTCATTAGATTATCCAGATTACAAATACATAATTTACATTACTCTGGATAACTGATTTGCCAATCTATGATACCAATACGTGGTCCCATTCTGTGGTACTGGTACACAGGTCCAAACTACGGTTGAGCCATTTTAGGCATACTTGTTACAACTACCCCCTTAAAAGAATTTCGTTCTTGAAATTCACTTCTAATAGAACAAGTGGGGGTACTGCATCTGAACATCCTCCTCATGCTCCCAAGTAACCTCGTTGGTACCATGGTACTGCTACTCAACCAGCACAAGGGGAATGACTTTGTTCTTGAGGACTTGTTCCTTCCAGTCCAAACTCTGTATGGCATCCTCTATAACTGAGAAGTCCTAAAGCTCTTTTGGCGGCACCGGTATCACTTGGGACACATCTGCCAAGCACCTTCTCAACATAGACATGTAAAAGACACTATGCATGCCCAAAAGCTTTGGAGTCAAATTCAGCTTATATGCCACCTCACCAACCCTTCTGAAAATCTACTATTGTCCAATGTAACGAGGGTTGAGCTTTTCTGATTTCCTAAATCTCATCACTCCTTTGGTTGGTGATACTTTTAGGAAAACAATGTCTCCTACTTCAAATTCCAAGGGTCTTTGTCTTCTATTTGTATAGCCCTTTTACTAACTTTATCTAGCCAACAAGCTCTTTCGGATTAGATATACCTTGTCCTCATACTACTACACAAGGCTAACCAGCTACCGCTAGCTTACCTCGCTCCAACAGGTGGGTGTTCTATATGGTCTACCATACAATGCCTCGTACAGAGCCTTTTCAATGCTGAAGTGATAGTAATTATTGTAGGGGAACTCAATCAGTAACAAATGCTCCTCCTAGCAACCTCCAAAGTCCAACACATAGGCTCACAACATATCCTCAGGTGTTTGAATTGTCCTTTCTATCGTTAGTCTGAGGGTGGAAAGTGATGCTAAAGTCTAACACTGTACCAAGCAATTCTTGCAACATTCCCTAGAATCTTGTCGTGAACCGGGTGTCTTTGTCAGACACGATTAGCACTGGGACTCCATGTAGCCAAACCATCTCTACCATGTGCAGCTCAACCAACTGTGACAAGGGAAGATTTACCCTCATAAGCAAGAAGTGTGCTAATTTGGTAAGACAGTCGACGATCACCCATGCAGTATTATTCTTTTTTCGTGTCTTGGGCAACTCTATCACGAAATCCATCGACACATGCTTCCATTTCTAAACTAGGATATCTAAAAGTTGTAGAGTTCCTTTGGGCTTCTGGTGTTTAATCTTTACCATTTGGCAAGTTGTACACCTCACCACATACTCAGCAATTTCCCTTTTCATCCTGGACCACTAGAAGTTCCTCTTTAGATCCTTGTACATTTTGGTGCTTCCAGGGTGGATGGTGTATCTGGACCCGTAGGCTTCATCAAGTAGGTTCTCGTTTTACCTATACCATTTGAGGCACGTTGTAATGATCCATCTCGAGTCACTACCCCCATTTCTAGCTACATTTTTTCCATTTAAATAGTCACATTAATCTTAAACTAAATCCACAAGGAATAATATAAATTTAAGCACTAATAATTGAAAGAAGTTTAATTACTTACATACCTAGATCCTTGATGTGTAGTCGACTGACTTCAGCTCAGTGTGCACTAGCAACACTTACATCCTATCCTGTACTTGCAAAAAACATTAAACTAACACACATGAGTGACCACTGAATGGTCACCCAGCACACGCCCTACTAAAACACATGCTACTCTAGCTTCTCTTCTAGATGCTACACACAATCACGGGGCAATATTCTTTTATCCCATAAGCAACAAATCTTTTGAAATCATGTCTTTGAAAACTATTCTTTTCTTTCCTTTTCAAAATCACACTCATGTCTTTCAAAACCATTTTCTTTCTTTTCTTTCAAACCACATGCGTGATTTTCATAACCTTTATGCATTATTTGAAATGGCCACACTTGCCAAATCAAATCCACAACCACGGGAGAGTGCCACTAGGCCACCTATGGCGTAAACAACTCAATGCCCCTCTCAGGCTCAAACAACTCAATGTCACTCTTAGGTGTAAACAACTCAATGCCCCTCATGGGCTCAAACAGCTCAACGCCACTCACAGGCAAAAATTAAACAACGGTACTCATGGGCAAAAATCACAAAGTTTCAATAAGCACTGACCACAAGCAGTTGTTAGGGACACAACCCTGAACTCGGTGCACTGCCATGGATGGCTGCAACGACTCGTCTAGGCCAACATGCCTTTGGTGTGTCGTGTTGTCCGGTGCCAAGCAACCAACACCTAGCTACAAGTAGTCCATCGAAACACGACCAACGGTGTCTGCACTGCTGTCGTATATGTCCCCTTGAAAGGCATACCATTACCCTGGCCAATGGGCTTCACTATACTATGACTACACAGGTCTCAGTCTCAACATGCACGAGGATGCATCCCACATGACGCTCCTGTGTGCTTGGACACTTGAGGACTCCAACCCCAGCCTTGCCAACTCCTAACAGTTTCAGTCTCCATACTTGTACTAACTAGGATATCACGTCCAGCTACACAAAGGTCTCATATCCCCTAGGTTCACTGCCACAGTACCTTTGTGTATAGTCAATATCGTAGGTCTTTGGTACCTAGAACAAGCGGAGTATTCTACCTCCAAGTCTAGCCAACCCTTAACCTCACAGAGCTCAGTCTTGGCTTTGTGAATGACAATATCTCATACTTCTAGGATCTGACGAACACTTACCTCAGTCTTATGGTCTCTAGCCTCACCCTAGGCAACGTACTCAACCACTCAAGGATGTCATCACATCCTCTGGTCCTTGTAACATGCCTAGTCAGTCTCTCAGCCTCAACAAACAGAAAACTCTAGAAAATCATTAAAAAACTTTGCAAATTGTGCAAGTTTTGTTCAAATTCTTTTGGAATCATTTTCAATCATTTCCAGAATCACTTCAAAACACTTCAAAAACATCATAGGAAAACTGCCAACTTGAAACAATACTTTTAAATCTTTTGGAAAAGTCATTTTCCCAAATCACCCAATAGTTTCCTTAGCAAATCATTTAAACCTTTGCAAAACAACACATTTATTTTGTTCCCAAAATCCATTTCAAAATCATTTGAATATCTTTCCAGAAGTGGCACAAAACACCATGCCTAAAACTACTTGAAAACTGAAAACTTGAAGTCACAACTCAAAACAAAGCCTTGATAGCTCTCTTATCAGGCCCAAACAGCCACACCAAAACCAAGGCAACAATCTCAAAGTCCTACTTGACTTACAAGACTGGACACCAACACAACCTCTACCAGAATCCAATGTTCTGGTACTAGAGTGCAAGATGCCTACTGATTCGTGTCCTTCGAAAGCACAACAAGATCAATGCCCAACACCACAAGGCAATGCCACTGAATGACTCTTTCAAGGCACCCCACACAAGACCAACCAAACTCTAGACCTAGGGACAACATCATGATCCCTATTGTCCATTCTAAACCATTGAGGAAGAGACTTAATACTTTTAAGTCATATCATCTTTTAATCTACTCATACTCAAGGGATTTCTTGCTAATTCATTTTAGGCAATTCCTAAAACTATTCTAATGATTATCCTAATCATTATTGTGTCAATTTAATATATATTAATATATATAAACACTCATATATATATATATGTGTGTGTGTGTATACATATATATATGTATATATATATATGTATATGTATATATATATATATGTATGTATGTATGTATGTATGTATGTATCAACACTTAGAATACTTAAAACAGGTTTAGGGCCTGGTTCGACAGACTGAAATTTGTCGGTCGACTGGACTAGCACTCTGGTGCCAAACCAGAGAAGCAAATCGGTATACCATATCCATTTGGTATACTGACCTTGAGATCCAAGGCAGATTGACAACCAAATTGACATATCGAAATGGAATAGTATGCCAAAAATCCTTGATTCGACATACCAAATTCAATCGGTATGCCAAACTAGTCTTTTTTTTGAAAAACGACAATCGGCCCTGAAACCAAATCGCCCAAAATGAGGGCCTTAGGTAGACACATTCTTAGGGCACTACAAATCCTACAAAAATAATCAAATGAAGCATCCCAAGTCTACTATCATTTGGGACACATTCATTGAAAACCATTGAGTGTAGCTCGAGATACTAACATCACAAGTTGGGAAACTCATTGAAGACATTGTATCATTTTTATGAAAAGTCCATCAAAATTAACTTAAAATTCATGGAATCATACAACTCCTTGAATCTAAGCTATACTACTCCTTCCCATGCATTCCAATTGAAAATTGCATTGTTCTTCACAAATTGAACTAAAAATAGAAGGAGAGAGATCGGAGGGAAACATGTACCTAAACATGGATTCCGGTGACCCCTCCTGCACTCCGATGAGTTCTCCACCTCTATTGACATCCACTGAGCTCACCTAACCTTCAGTGAGTTCTCCTCCCCTAGCAATCACCTCTCCTCGGCCCTTTTGGCCCTTTATTCCTCTTCTCCTTCCTTCTTCTCTCTTCCTAATATCCTTTTTTTCTTTCCTTCTCTCCTATTTCCTCTTTTTCAATGCAGAAGAGCCATGCCATGCACTTACAGCCACCCTCCTCCTACATAGCCAATTGTTTATTAAACTTTTCGCGTAAATTTTACGCAAACACCCTAGAGAAGGAGGAAGTACTTCAAACATCTTTTATTCATGAAATAACTCATAAATTGGGGTCATGGTGGCACTGTGACATCCAACGTTAATCCATCTTTGACTTTACACACCCATGGGTCACCACACACCAAAGATAATAACCTTTACTAAAAATAACTTAATCACTAATTAATTATTATTAATCATGATTAAGTAGGAAGGTTAAGGTTTGAGATGTTACACATGTACAGTTGCAAGTCATATTTGAGCCCTCCGTTTACACCAACTGAGAAATGTGATACCTATCTTGCCTCCAACTTCTGCCATGTGTCCCATACAAATGGGTTAAACTGCTAGGCTACTACAATAGCCTCCAACAATTTCGGATGAATAGACAAATATGCCAACAGAGTTCTAATAGATCCCTAAGACTGTCTCCGTAGTCTACACTCGATCAACCCTTCCAATAGATGCCATTCTTTGATCCATAGGCTGGTCATAACATGTGTGCACCTACTCAGTGCATTCACGATCACATTAGCCTTTTCTGGGTGATATGATAGGCTAAAGTCATAATCTTTGAGGTACCCCACCCATCTTCTCTGTCTCAGGTTCAGATCTTTCTCCGTGAAGATGTACTTCAGGCTCTAATGATCTATGGACACTTCAAACTATTTGCCATACAGGTAATGCCTCCAAATCTTCAAGGCAAAGACTACAGCAACCATCTCTAGGTTATAGGTGGGATAATTCTTTTCATGGTCCTTTAACTAGCGTGAGGCATACGCTACCACCTTTCCATGCTGCATTAGAACGCACCTCAACTCGGTCCCATAGGCATCCCTATAGACTGTGAAACAACCATCTCTTTATGGTAGTGTTAAAACTAGAGTTGTGACTAGACAAGCCTTAAGTTCATTGAAGCTCTCCTCACATTGCCAATCCAAAGAAAAGGGAACTTCCTTCTAAGTCGGTCAGGTCAAGGGGGTTGTAATCTTCGAAAAGTCCTAGATAAACTTTTGGTAATATCCTGCCAAACCGAGAAAGCTTCTAATCTTTGTTATGTTCTTCGGTCTGGCTTAACTATTTACTACTTCCACCTTAGCTAGATCAACCTTAATGCCTTCCTTAGAGATGATGTGACCAAGGAATGCCACCTTTTATAGCCAAAACTCATATTTTTAGAATTTTGCATAAAGCTGGTGCTGCCTTAGTATCTCTAGCACGATCCTTAGGTGCATCTGGTGGGTTTCTACGTTCGGAGAGTACACCAGTACATCATCCACGAACATGACGACAAACAAGTTCAGATAGGGCATGAATACTCTGTTCATCAAGTCCATAAAAGTTGCTAGTGCATTTGTCAACTGAAATGATATGACCAAGAACTCGTAATGACTATACCAAGTTCAAAAGGTCTTGTGCATGTCTATCTCCTAGATCCTAAGCTTATGATATCCTGATCTTAGATCTATCTTGGAGAAAATTGTTGCTCGTTGCAATTGGTCAAATAGATCATCTATCAGAGGCAACAAATACTTGTTCTTTATCGTAATCTGGTTCAACATCTGATAGTCTATGCATAACTGGAATGAAACGTCCTTCTTCTTAATAAACAATATCAGTGTTCCCCGAGGTGACACACTCGGATGGATGAATCCTTTGTCTAGTAATTTTTGCAACTAAGTCCAAAGCTCTCTTAGTTCAACAAGTGCCATTCTGTATGGGACCTGATTTCAACACTAGATCAATTAGAAAATCTACTTCTTTGTGTGGCGACATACCAAGCAACTCCTCTGGAAAGACATCGGGGGTAATCTTGAACAATCGGTATATCTTGTATCCCTAGAACCAACGAGGAGGATACCGTCACACAAGCCAGGTAACTCACATTGCCTTTTACTAATTGACGGTAGGCCTTGACTGTCGAGATCACATTCTTGTGTTCTTCCAGTCTGACTCCTTGTATCAAGCACCATTCCTAGCCTAGACATTTTGCCAAAATTCTCTTCTTTGCACAGTCTATCATTGTTAAATGCTATGCTAGCCAGTCCATTCCCAAAATGACATCATATTCTTACATATCCATCAAAATCAAGTTGGCGTTGAATTCGTTGTTTCCTAGTTGAACATCGACTAACCACAAATACCTCCACACTAAGTTGTGCTCTCTTAATAGGGGCACCACATCAAGATGGAAAGCCAACTTAGCTGGGCTCTCTCCAATCTTAGGTGTGAATGACTCAGAAAAAAAAGAGAATGAACTTCTTGAGTCAAATAGAACTTGAACCATTCGGTCAACCACAAGAAAAGATCCTAAAACACCTATTATAACCACAATTATTATTACTAGTAATAGTACTGAGTACGCCACTACCTTAAAAGTTCATATTACATAGTTATTACTACTCTTTTTCCACTCAACGTCCCTTGAGGGGTCAACATCTCGAGCAGAGATGGCAAACACTCTTCCTCTGGTTGGTTGGCAAAGCACGTCTCTTGCTGACTTTAGAGGATCAAGATAGCATTTCTAGAAATGTCCAACCTTTCTGCAGTTGTAGCGTACTACACTGTCCAGACTCTTCTTCCTGACTCTACACTGTGCTGCTACATATCCCATCCGTCTACAGATGTTACAAGGTCCTCACCGTGAGCCATTTCTTAAGCTAGTCTAGATATATCCAACACTCTCCTTTCCAACAACACTGCATCCTTCTTTAATGGCTATATCAGACTGCTCTTTCCTTTTCTTTCCAGAGTTCCCAGAACTCCTAGAGCTCGACATTCTAGTAAAAGGCCGCGGGGTGAACCTCTTCCCCTTTCCCTTAGGGTGCTCCTCCAAGAACAGCTAGTGATCATCCTCATAATGAGTCGCTAGCTCTACTGCATTGGCCAAAGTCTGACATCAGTATCCGAAGACCCTTGACCTGAGTACTGGATGTAGCCCTTTTATAAAACCTTTTGCTCGACACTTCTCTATGTCAAAAGTATGCGGCAGCTATTCCAACCGATGGAATGCTGCTTCGTACTCGTCCACAGACATATTCCATTGCTTCAGATTCTGAAAGTCTCTTTCCAACTTGTCCTTCTCATGCTTTAGGAAGAACCTTTCATAAAACAAGTCTCGAAAATCCCCCATCATATCCCTTAGCTCTTGTTGCATATCTCTCTCGGCACTTCCCTCCTCCACACTAGATCCAGATGATGATGTCCTATCTCGGCCTCTACCTCAACTAAGCGGCAACTCTCTGCCACCAAGAAGAACATTCAAAAAGTCAGGTGCTAACTTCAATACTTGTGCAGTCCTATGGAGCCACTAATCTAAACACCACCAAGCTGGTGCACTTAGTAAAACCTAAGTTTTGATACTACTCTATAACACCCCCATAGTGCAACATACTAGTACTAGTTCTACCCAATAATAAATCAAGAAAACTAATTAATAAACAGAAGGAAAACCCTAACTAACTACCTAGAACTTGTGTGTGGCTAGTGGCTCCAATCTACGCGCACCAGAACTAGACTACACCTCTAATTAGCACTTGAAAATGAAACATTAAATAAAACACGTGAATGACCTCAAAGTCACCCAACATGCGCCCACTACAAAATAAAACCATGGAAAATCACAAGAAAACTACAATCTTGGTACTCCAAACAAGAATAGAAACATGAAACTCACTCATGGGTTTTCTAAAAATTCTCTTTCAAGTCATACCTTTCTCAAACACATTTTCTTGTTGAGATTTGATTAAAACCACTTTGATGCATTCTTGGAGAAACAAATTCTTAACTAGATTCCAATCCAAAACACAAGTTCACACAAAGCTCAAATCAAAATCAAACCTTGGCTAAAACTAGCCTAAATCACAAAACTTGTCCTAGATAGAATTTGGCTAAAACACAAGCCAAACCTCAATTGGATTCTAGCTTAAAACACACACACAACTCGAGTCAAAAAATCAGTAGTCCCAACCAAAGGGCCTCACTTTATTACATTTCTTTTCCCACGAGCACGAGTATGCGTTCTTCCAATGCCCCATTAGTGTTTGGACACCTAGGTCACCATTCCTAGGCCCAACCAACGTCGTCTCACAGGATAACCTGATCTCTTTCACCCAGACCCTAACCCTAGCAACCACACATTTGGGCTGGAAATAGATCTCACTAGGGCCTTATACCCCTGTCGGTCACTACCCTACCGTTACGTGAATTCAAAAAAACCACGGAAATCCTTTTTAAACATGCAAGTTTCTTTTCAAATTATTTTGAAATATTTTCCAATACAGGAATCATTTTGCAGAAATCACAATTGAAGGCATAAGGATTTCCACTAAAAACCAACACATCAAGTTCTCATATTTAAATCCTCAAAGATCAACTTCATAGTTCACAAATAAAGGGCTTAGGGGCCTAGTTGGCGGACCAAACCAGGTTTAGTATACCAAAATCCCCTAATCCGATATATTAAATTCAATTGGTATGTCGAACCAGACAAATTTCAGAGAAACGACCGTCTACCCTGAAACTGAATTATTGGAATGGGAGCCTTAGGAGGACCCATTTTTGGTGCTCCACAAATCCTTCAAAAATACTTAAATCAAAGCATTCCAAGTCTACTACCATTTGGAACAAGTTTCATTGAAAAAGAGTATAGCTCCAGATATTAAAATCAAAAGCTGACAAATACATTCGTCTGATGAAAAATTCATCAAAATCAACTGATAATTCCTAGAAAATTCATGGAATCATTCAAATCCTCGAATCTAAGCTACGCTACTCATTTTCCATAGATTCAAACTAAAATTGCATTATTCTTCAAAGATTTGGGCTGAAATAGGGAAAAAGATCAGAGGCAGGATGCAAACCCAAAAGCAAATTCTGGTGACTCCCTCTGGCGATCTCTCACCCTCTCTAGCGTCTACCAGACCCTCTCGATCTCCAATGAGCTCCCTTCCCTCTAGCAGCTACCTCTCTTCTCTCTCGACCCTCTCCCTCTCTTTTCTTCTTTTCTTTCTCTGGTTCCACCCCTAGCACCCTCACCTCTGCCCCTCCTTTTATTGATGTCGCCCATTTGTTGCCACTTACCATCAACCACCGTCGAGGATTTGATGGAGCAGCATTGAAGTATGGTAGAAAGCTACAGAGGTATGGTAAACACAGGAAACAATGGTACCAACTGTGCTACACTGTGCTTCTTTTGGTTTTTACTCTCATTTTGGTCCCACATACACATGTGGGTTACAAAATACAAAAACACCACACAATAGGGAAATACCAAAGATAAACATGGATTTAATAGAGGGAATGCAACATAGGTCAATATTAAATTATTAGATCATCCAAATTACAATTACATAATTTGCATTACTTTGGATAACCAGTCTACTAATCTATGATACCAATACGTGGTCCCATTCTATGGTACTAGTACACGGGTCCAAATTGCAGTTGAGCCATTCTAGGCATATATGTTACAAATTTTTGCATGTGCATCTTAGCTGTAAAAAGAATGAGGTTGAATACATCATAGAAAAGGAAAAGCATCATAGAAAGAGTTGACACAGATTCCCAAAAAATATCCTTTGCTATCAAGAAAAAAATTACCTTACCAACTCAACACGAAGGTTGTTGTGGTTTCTTAATCCGCTCATAGGGTGAATTTCTTACTTTTCATGGTTTATCTTCCCCACTATGAACCTTCTTTGAAACTCTACTTCGATGGCAAAAATCATAGAGTCCATTCCACTTAATTTTAACATTAAATAGCAATATGTGTGTGTGTGTTAATTCCTATATATACAATAATAAGCACAACTTCAATTTAATATAAATATTAATTACCTTTCCTCTATACAACAAGGTAGAGGAAAGGCCTTAGCTGCCTGATAATCATCATGAGGCTTAGAGTATTTTGCCAATGCATTCGTCCTTGTCTTATAGTATATATTGTTCATCCTTCTCTTAATTAATTTTATAAAAGGAGCACGATAATCTTCCTTGGTACATCGAAGTGAAAGAGTAAACTTGCTCTATATAAATCAAACATGATTGTTAATTTAATATACTAATCATTTACACTAAAGATAATTCTAAGGATTACTTATTACCAATAGGGCATCAAACATTCTTTTCCTCTCATCCAAATGCAAATGTGTCCATCAATACTCAATAGTCAATGCATAAGATCTAAATATTTTTGCAATCTTGAACGAGATCCTAGTATTCTTCTTGAAGCTATTGCATTTAAATCAAGTTAAGTACAAAAAAATAAGTAACATACTGACTAACACCAAATTAAAAAGAAAAATGAGTTACCTATCTGACATTAGCTCTAGAACAAGTCTATGTCCCTAAGAAACTTGAGCATGCCCTCCTTGTTTTTGTTGTTCTTGTTAATTTTCATTAAAATTACACATATGTTAGTAAGTATATTTAATATCAAGACCTAAAAACTACAAATTCATTATATTAATTCCCTAGAATTAGAGAGGGAGAAAAGAACTCAGGTTGGACCTGACGTGTAACACTACTCTGTGGAATAGTACTATGTCTAATCACAAGAGGGGAGATAGGAGCCAAAACCAAAGTGGTTGGAGGTATCCACCCTGCTTTAGGTAATGGCATACCTATGAGTACTTGTACTCAATCAACTACACACTCGTGAAAGTACTAGGATCAATCTCTCGATTCTTCGATGAACCATATCCACTAGATCCACTAGAGCATCCACCACCTCTACTAAACCTAGTGTTTGGGGTTTGTTGGCTTTCTGTGCACATGTTTGTGTTGTGGGACCAATGTTGAATCTGATCAGAGGATGCACAATCGCCTCGATTTGTGTGCCTCTCTTTTCCCTCTTCTTTCTTTCCTTCCTCCCTTTTCTTTCTCATCTTTTTCCTTCCTCTCCCCCTTGCGAGCTCTTGTTTTCTACCTCACCTGGGACCAACGTCTTGTCCCCTTAACTAGGCAGTGCATCGTGGATTGCGGGTGGCTGATAGTGGCCAACGGGGCGGGAGAGATAAATGGGAAGGGGGGATGAAGAAGGAGGAAGTAGTGGTGGCGAGCCAGAGGCCAAGTGGAGTTGCGTCCAGAGAGAGAGGGAGTGTGAGCCCTGAGGTGTGTTGCCGGAGGTCAGGCATCACCATGAGGAGGAAAAGTCTACTGGAGTTGAGTTAGCTCGTCGAAGGAGGTATGTGACCCCTTCCTTCCTCCTTCCCCTTTTGTTTTAGGAAATGGAATAAATGCATGAAAATAATGTAAAATACATGATAAATCATGGGAAAATAATGGGAAGGATAGAAAGGTGATGAATAATATGAATGTGTAGAAATCACGCTAGGTTATATGATTTTCATGTGTTTTTGGATAGAAAATGGAATGCATCTTATAGTATTGTGAAATGAGTTTTATGCTTTCATGATTTTATTTAGAACAACACACTTAATAGATTTGAGAATGGATTGAGGGGTTTTGAAATAGACTTGGAGCTCTATACCCCATGTTTTATTGATAATTTATGTGATATGTTTGTTGGGTCTGTCGGAGGTCCTAATTTCGACGAATGAATGGGTAGGACGTAGGAGAGGTTTAATGAAATCGGAAATTTTGGTATGCCGATTTTGGTTCGGTATACCATTTTTCTGTCAGTATTCGACCAAAGATTCTAATTCGGTAGACCAAAACTGTCCAGTCTTCCGTTTTAGAGGATTTCAGTCGACCGAAATAGAGATTTTCGGACAACCGAATCCCAAATTCGGTCAACCATTTTGGGTGACTACTACCCAGTTTGGTATGTCGATTTGGTTCGGTCTGCTGAACCAGACCCCTGGCCCATAAAAATAAATGATTATGAAAAATGGAAATAAATAGTTTTGAATGGATAATGGGCATGTATTAATGAAGTATTCCCTATGTGAATAACATGGAGGAATACAAAATTCAAATAAATAAGATTGAATATGGTTTTGAGTTTGAGACCCCAAAGATGAAAAGGAGATTGATAAATGTTTGGTTTAGCGTGCTTTTTGGCCATGAAACCCAATAATGCATATGAATGCATGGTTTTATATGGCTTTGAGCCTAGGATCCAAATAAAGGGTCGTGTTCGCATGGAAATGATCCCCTGCAAAGAAAAGAGAATGTGTATTGATTTTAAAAGAAAACCCAAGAATTTTGAAAAAGAAATGATAATGTGTTGTGGAGTCATGAGGGGTTGGTGTTGACAATGTGGTAGGAGTATGAGACTCCAATGAAACTAATTGTCAGATACGACCGTGGTTGCCAGTGGGGGACCACAAGAGGTTGGTGTCGGCAATTGGTATGAGACCGATTGTCAGATACAACTGTGGTTACCGAGTTTGAGATGATGTAGGTTAAGCCTAGGTATATAAACCTAGGTGTTTGGGTCATGATACTTTGGATGTGGCTGACCCTTGAATCCCATTAGCCAGATCAACCCTAAGCTTGCCCGCAGCCCAATTAGAAATCCAGACAAGTAGGGGAGAGCACTTAGTTAGCACACCTACTTAGCACACTTAGCTAGCAAACTTACCTAGCACATCTAGCTAGCACACTTATCTGGCACACCTAGCTAGCACACCTCCCTTGCACACCTAGCTAGCACACCTACCTGGCACACATAAGTGGCGCACATAGCTGCAGCACCAAGCTGGAGCACCAAGCTGG
Organism: Posidonia australis; assembly: GCA_024699735.1. Classification (NCBI taxonomy): domain Eukaryota; kingdom Viridiplantae; phylum Streptophyta; class Magnoliopsida; order Alismatales; family Posidoniaceae; genus Posidonia; species Posidonia australis. The sequence continues at coordinate 20,655 of JAMKQA010078866.1, forward strand.
CGCACCAACCTAATACACAGCCAATTCTCAGGCTGCTGGCTGCTGGCTGCTGGCTTTCCACCTCCCATGGCTGTTACCTCCAACAACGAATATGCCATGGAATCTTCCAGGCTTTTCGTCTATGAGGCCCCTTGCATTCCATGAGTTACCCTTGAGAGTTTCCTCTAAATAGACACCTATAGGTAGCCATTGGAGAGATTAGAAAGGTTGAAGACACACAATTGCAACCAGAATTTTGCAGTTGTCCCTTTGAGTTCTTAGCTTTCTTCTTGCATCCAGAGATATTCTCAGCCCTTCTAGAGCATCAAGGAGCTTATTATCTCGGGTCTTCTTTGAAGGAACATCTAGGACAAGGTAGGCCTTCTCACTTTTCCTTTAATTCTTGTTCTTTTACAT
>JAMKQA010078867.1:0-15215 GCA_024699735.1 Posidonia australis
AGGCTTGCAATGGCTAGGTAGTTTGTTATGGGTTGTTATGGTGGAGTGGGAAGTGATTAGGGTTGTTATGGTGGAGTGGGAAGTAGTTAGGGTTGTTATGGTGGGTGGGAAGTAGTTAGAGTTGTTATAGTAGAGTGAGAAGTATTTAGGGTTGTTATAGTGGAGTAGGAAGTAGTTAGGGTTGTTAAGATGGTTAGAGGTTGTTAGGGTTTTGGATTAGGGTTTAGGGTTATAGTTAGGGTTTTGAATTAGATTTAGGATTTTGAATTAGGTTTAGAGTTTTGGATTAGGTTTAGGTTAATTTTAGGGTTTTGAATTAGTTTAGGGTTTTGGACTAAGTTTAGGGTTTAGGGCTAGGGTTTTGAATTAGGCTTAGGATTTTGAATTAGATTTAAGTTAGTTTTTGGGTTTTGGACTAAGTTTTGGCTAGCTCTAGGGGTTAGGGTGCAATTGCAAGCATATGGGGTATCTACAAAAGTATCTCCAATTGCTGCACTCTAGGGTTCAAGGTATCTGTGTGCTCTAAGTTAGACTGGTACACGGCAAGTTGGAAAACCTTAGGCTAGACTTCCCACAAGGGAATGGGAACAGGAATGGTGCACGTATGTGTCACCAGACTGAGCTAGGAATCATCAAGAGAAGGAACAAGGCTGATTGGATCGGAAAAGTTCCCCGGGAAAAGGCTGGGAGAGAGAAGACAAACCCTCAAAGGTTTAACATCTATGGAGCTTGCAAGCTCAGATGAGGAGAGTTTGGCTACACTAAGGTGTGCAGATGTTGGTGCAGGTGTGGATACTGCTTCCTGCGTGCTGACGACAAAAGCTCCTTTGTCGATCAAGCTCTGAACAACATCCCGGAGAGTGTGGCAATTATCAGTCGAATGTCCTAGAGCTCGATGATAATCGCAATGCGCATTTGCATCATATCACCTTGGGAGTAGATTTGGTGGCGGATGAGAATCCAAGGGCCGTAGAAGCGACACAACCTGAGGGAAGATGGCACCTAGTGGCCTACCTAGCGGAGTGAAGTCGCTTTCAGGGCGACGACTGTGCCTTTGCTTAGGTTGTTGTCCTTGTCGAGTCGGTGTGACGTGATGCACTAGTTCAATGGTGGAGTGTGTGTATGTGGTGTGTGGAGAGCTAGGTGCAAATGCTAAGTGATTCAGATCAGGCTGGCTCTCTACTCCAATAGGCTTCATAAAAGGCTTGATGAAAGCGACGACTGCCTTCTCGACATTGCAAGTGTTGACAGTGTTGTTGTTGAAGCTGTTACTAGAAGAAGTGGCCTGCTTGGTGAATGTAGAGAGTGCAGGAAAGTTCCCACCTTTCAGCAAAATCTCCACGCGAGCGCCAGCCCAAATCAGTGATGCAAAAGTAGTGATGGCTGTATGCTTAGCAGAGCTCTAGTCGCTGGTTGTGCTCCTTTTATAATGATCTCTATCCTTGTCAGAGGGTCTATTCTTGATCTGGGAGGCTATGTACACCAACGACCGACATACTCCCCAAATGGTTCGTGGGGTCCCTACTTGATCGCGACAAGATCCTCTTGCTTAGGGATCTAGTCAAGATTGAAGGAGTATTGCTCTAGAAATGCCTTAGAGAGGTTGTTCCAAGTCTTAATAGAGGCCATGTCGAGGGAGGTGAACCATCTGAGTGCTAGCCCTGTCAAACTTTTCTGAAACAAGCAGATCAAAAGCCTTTCGTCGCCCTGAAGTTGCGTGTAGTCTCTGCAATACGCCTTTAAATGGAAAATTGGGTAGCCACTACCATTATATTTTTCAAATTCTAGGATGTGGAAATTTGTAGGGAATGTCGCCTCTAGAAAATCGCAGAGGTCTTGGAAGTGGTAGGACTGGTGTTCCCCACCTTGCACTTGACGAAGTGCTCTTTCTAGATCGTCGATTTTAATTAAGAGGGCGTCTGAAGTTGCTGCTGACGAGATAGGAGCAGCTGATGCGAGTGTCACGAATGCTGTATGGGTCGCACGTGTGCGCTCCTCCAAATCCACCCTAACGCCTGCTGGTGTCGAAGCATAAGGGCCAGCATACTCGTGCATAGGTGTTGAGTGTAGTGATGTCATACATGGATGAGCCTAAATCTGATGCAAGGGGAATGATTGGATTGCATGCTGTGTTGTGTAAGATGCAGAGTGAGGGAGCAATAGCTGTTGTACCGGTACAGTTCCAGGCAATGAGTTCATGGCATACTACTCTCTAGCCAGCCCAATAGACTGGCCACTAGGTGGTGGAGTCACATACTGTGCGTAGTGCAGTTAAGGTGTAGAAGGCAAAGATGACGCCCTTATCGCTGGAGCAGTGAAGAGCTGAGGCGATAGCACGAGCAAAAGTGGTGTGGGATGAGCCTGCAACGCTAATGTGGTCTGTATCGGAACCTCATGGGTCAGAGGAAAAGGAGCAGAGGTAGGACCAGGATAGAGAGCCATGCATTGCAGCCTCTTTGCGAGAGCCATTAGATGCTGTGGTTGCATGGAAGAGGACTCACCGATAGATGAGTTAGAAGGCAAGAGCGGGAGAGGAACGAACCCTACAGCAGAAGTAGTCGCAGTCGACTGAATTCCTGAAACAATAAAGTCTGAGGAAAGAGGTGCATCTGGCACCATTGGAACCTGTGTGGCAATCACCGTGGTGGATTGGGTGACAGGCTCCTAAACGACGAGTGCCTACAAATGCCCCAAAGTGGGTACAGAGTCCCCTTGTACCTTAAAATAGAATGCATGGAGAGAAGCAGAATCAAAAGAAGTGAGAGATGGAGGAACCAAATCTAGGATCTCCTCTAGAACAATAATATGAGGCTCGCTGGTTGGCTGGGCCATAGCTAAACGCAAGTGAATATGAATGGAGCTACGGCAAAAGACAAATGCATGAGCTCTAAGCCGAACAACTGTCAAAAGTGACCAATAGCTCAGGAAATGGTAAAATGCATGAGGCCGCCCGCAATGGAGACACCCGAGCTACTAGCTGAGGACCTCGCAACAAGCTACCTATTGTGAACAGGCAAGAGAAACAGGCATTAGAACCTGAACAACGATGTAAAGACAAATGCAAGTTATTAAAGTGACATGCATTGACACACAATGCAGATGAATGTCCTAAAGTGCATTCTCTCACCATGCATGACCCACATGGGGTTGACCACACGGGACATACTCATGGGTTTAGGTGTTGACTTTGGTTAGAAAGTAAGGCTCTCGTTCTAAATCCCGGCCAAAGCGCAGGTAGTGAACGAGTGGTGCGTAGGTGGCCTCGACTCTTGTAGTAGCAAAGAGTTGTACCCTCTACTAACACCGACATGACCCCAGATAAGGGGGCACAGAATGGCAACACGTCCTATGCCGAAGCCATAGAACAAGAAACTAGAACTGTCTTTCACAGACTGTGGGTGGACACAAGAGAGGAGAAGATGCATGCTTTCCAAAATGATCATTCATGCACAAATGCTTGGTGTCTTTTACTCGCATTTTATTAAACCAAGGGGAATGTGAGCATTTGTCTCTAGTTATGCCTTATTATTTGTTTATCTAAATTTGTGTGTTTTTTTTTAACTAAGAAGGGAAACAATCATGTCTCTACTCTCCTAATCATGGCAAATACAAAAAGTGAAGAAAACACACAATCATGACATACAAACACTCAATCAACAAGCAAAAGACATGAACATGGCATGTGCTAGTGTTGTATTTACAGGTAAGTGAAAGGAAAGCAAGCATCATAACAAAAGGCATGAATCAGGTCATGTGCATGTGTTGTGGCATAACAATCGTGTAAAATGACACGAAAAGCATGTATAGTCAAATATGTACAAACAAATAGGACAAGCAAACAAGCACAAAGCGTATAAATCAACACCAATCAAGCAAGAAAACCAACACTAAAGCCAGAATATGGTTATCCCCAGCAGAGTCACCAGTTCCTGTGACCATACTGATGGAATTCTGCACAACTCCTCTGTGCGTGGAAACACACGAAGAATCCCGATATGGTCACGGCGAAGATGGTGAATCCGAGGAAGGAGATTCGACTTAGAAACACCAAAGAAGGATAAGAAAAGGATAAGGAAAATGAGTCGCCACCTAATCTTTTAATGGAAAGACAAGGAAACCAAGACACAAAGAAAAACCCAAAGAAATCAATGCAAAGACACATGTGTGCTCTGTGCCTAATGGAAGTAGTGTGCGGATCACTACAAGCCAGAAAAGGGTAAGGATTCTTGTTACGCATGGGAAAGGTGTTAGGCACCCTCATTCGCCTGAAGAATTCGATCTTTCGAGATTAACCGCTTGCTCATTATATAGTGTATGTATGCTTGTCTACTCCTAATGCACATGTCTAAGATGAATGCGAAAACATGACAAATCTCCAAGAAACAATGAATAAAAGAGAAATAATAAAGAAAATAATCTAAGGGACAATGTAGGCATTGAAAATGTCGCTTTATTGTACGCCCGTGGGCGATGAGGAAAATCATGTAAAAAATCAGAAATGTTCAGAAAGTGTCACGCAAAACAGCAGAAACTAGGGAAGTCCGAGAAAGTCAAATAAGAGAAAAATAATCCTCATTCGGGTCCATGTTGGCATTGTCAAGCCTGTTAATGTACGCCCTTGGGCGATGAAAATTCAAATCAAATCAAAACCATGAAACTTGGAGAAAATCCAGAAAACAATGTGAAGACTAAGTTTGAAATGTGCTTGAAATGTGTATGCAAGATACAAGAAGATATCCATGAGAATATATATAAGAAAGAGAGTATCAAGATGTACAAATGAATGCATGGATGAAATATGTAAGTTTCCAAGGGCCTTTGTGCAAAAATTACATGTTTCAAGGTAAAGACCATGATATTCAAGGTTTAATATGCAAATGTGCTAAGAAACATGTTTCTATGCAATTTTAAGGAAGTTGGGAGTTAAATGTGCAAAACTGTATATTTTGGGTAAAATTGAGACTCCTAGGGTCTAATTTGTAAATATGCTAGAAAAAATATGTTTTAGTGCAATTTTGGAAAAATTCAGGGTTAAATGTGCAAGTCTATATGTTTTTGGATGAAAATAGGAATTTCTAGGGTTTGATTTGTAAATGTGCCAGAAAAACATGTGTTTAGTGCAATTTAAGAGAAATTTAGGGTTAAAAGTGCAAATTAGTGGACTTATGGCTGAAATAAAGAAATCTGAAGGTTTCTGACAATGATTTAAGACTTAAGAATTAATAAAAGAAAAGCAAAGGGCCAAATTAAAAATCTTTCAAAACAAAACATTATTAAAACGATTTACAAACAAATGCAAGGATTGGGATGCAAAATGTAGGGACCTAAATGCAAGAAACAGAAAGGTAAGAGAATTTCTAATTAGAAACTTTTAAGAAAGAAACGACGGTCGCTGGTGACTGAATCTCGTCGGCAACGACGGCCTGGGAAGCCATCTAGGGCTTCACCGACGTCCGATCATGCATTTAACCACTAGGGAAGCAAGAAGGATGAAGGATGAAGAGATCTGATGGCTCCGATGAGGCATCGAATGGCCAGGTTCCTCTCTCCACCTCACTCGCTGGCATCACTATTCCGACGACAAGCTCAAAAAGGTTTGAGTTGCTGGAGGCGGCGGTGTGGCGATCCAAGGCTCCTGGAAGGTTGATGGGATGGAGAGGAAGAGATGCGAGTGGTAAGAGGTTAGGAGAGATGCGTGAATGCCTCTTCCGACCTACTTCATCAGCGATCTGGGCTTCTCCGATAAGCTCGAGCTTGAAAGGCAAAAAGAGGCTCTAGTGAGGTGCTCTAAGGTCTCTTGAAGGAAAAGGGCAAGAAGGAGAAGCCATGCAAGAGATCAGAGGCCAGGAAGGAAGTGTGAATGCCTCTCTCGATTCACCTCGCCGTCGACTCTATCTTCTCTGACGAGCTTGACTGTGGGAGGGGAATTGGAGCTCCAGGGTGTCGAGTTACACATTAGGAAGGTAAAAGGGAGGAAGAGGAAGATGCTTGAGATGACAAGGCAGGGAAGGAAGAGCCCGAAAATGAAGACTTACCTGTGATAAGCTTTCCTCCTCGACGACGGCGTTCCTTTTCGACAGATGATGCTCTGTGGCGTCGGAGGTGGCCAATGCAGGGTCGAGGGTGCTCGACAGTGGTTCACTGGAGATCTAGGACTTGACGTAAGGCTGTCGTTTGGCGGAGGAGGACCTAGAACAGCCGTGTGAGTTGGTTGGAACTGGCACGATTGGAATGTTGGAGTTGGAGAAGATGACCGAAGCGGGTTGGAGAAAGGACTTGGACTGGTTGGCGTGCGATGGATAGCCAAGGGAGGAATGCTCTGAACTCCGAGATTCCTGTAATCACCTCCCCCCTCTCTTCTTCACACTATCGTCCCTTTTATAGGTGAAGTTGTCGGCGATTGCAACAATCCACCAACACCCCTAATAGACTTCAACAAAATCCTAATCAACTAACCAACTCCCTAACGAACTAACAACTCTACTAACAAACTAACCACCCTTAACAACCTCACTGTCCTCCATGCACCTCCCATATTGCTCGCCTGAATGCTACCAGAGGTGATCGACGGTCACCTGAGCTCACGATGAGGCAACTGGTGGTACTGGTTCGTGGTTCAGATTATGGAATGTGGCTGTCGTGATCCCTGGCCTGCAACAGAGGGCTCAAGCTTGGCTAGGGCTGTTGCAGGGTGACGTGGTGATAGGTTTACAAGAGGAGATGAGAATGGAGAGAAGAGGATGGGCTGTGGCTGGAATCCTATCTCTGCTCTTCCTTACATTACACAAGTTGTATGTATTTAGATGATGGTTGTGGAAATATTGGTGAGGCTGTCGGGTGAGGGATCAACAGAAGTGGGTGTTGATGATGGCTGGTTGTGGAAAGAAAGGTTGGAGGAGTGGCTGTTGGGTTGGAAGAAGAAGAAGAAAATGGGTTGAGGTGTTGAGGGCTTTCATGGGCCCAAGTGGGCCTAAAAAAGATTTGGATGTGTGGGCTTGGTAATTAGGTTTTTAGGCTATTGGCTTGGTGGATTTGCATGGGTTTGAGTAGGTTTGAGATATAACTAGGGTTTAGGATATGCTTTAGTGTACTGATTGTCCACTAGGATTTTTAGATTAAAACAGAGGCTTAGGCTAGTTTTGTGGATGAAATTAGGTTAAGATGTCTAGTTGGCTTTGGTGATAATGATTAAGAGTCCATCAACCACAATTCCACTCCAGAGAAGCCTACTTACAATCCTGCAAAATTGGGGTGTCTACACCACGATGGTATCAGATGAACCAGTTCTCCAATTTCATCGAGCCAGCGAACACTCGATGAACGGTTGTCGCACTCTCCAGAACGTTGTCTAGGATTTAATCGATAATGGGACCATTGTTATCAACACACAGGAAGCAGCATCCGTACCTACAGCAGCACCCGCACAACTTAGCATAGCCAACATCTCCTTGCTTGAGCCCGCGAGCTCCAAGGATGTTGGAACTTCAGGGGTCTACTTCCTTTCTCTTAGTTCTTTCATGGGGGATCCATCTGATCTTATCATCTTTGGTCCTTCTCTTGTCATTTCCCAGTTCTGTCTGGCTACACCCGTGTGCGCCACTCTTGTCATATTCCTCTACGGGGGGCTTAGCCCAAGGCTTCCAGCTTGCCGCACACTAATTTGACATTGCATGTGTGGACACCCTGGACCTTAACAGCAGTCACAGTTATCATTAGCCTCAACAGCTACAACTTTCCAGCGGTTGCAGCTGTGCAATCAGAATAAACAATGAATCCCTAAGCACAATCAGCAGCAGAGCAGTGAGCAGTGGGGACCTTCACTGTATTCCTTTCCTTGGTTTTCTCTGTTATTTCCTATTTTGTATCATTATCCTCATGCATCCAAAAATAATAATCAATCATTAATAAAAAAATACAAAATAAAAAAGCACCAAAATACAAAAACATCAAAAATCTAAAAAACACGAAAAATGCAAAACGTCAAAACCCAAGAAAATTGAAAAATCTAAAATAGTAAAAACGCTTTGTATCATAATCATCTACTCGATAACAAAAATGGAAAAGCTTATCAGTATCTGGATAGGACTACCCTTCCTCAGTTGACACTACTCAGATGACCAAGTAGCAAGAGAGCCACCATCCATCAAAACCGGACGATGTGTCCAAACTCCGCAAGGGCCTTGCACTTCTAAGAGGGAGATAAAATGTTAGGGGTGACTCAGCGAGTGAGCCAGAAAAGAAAATATACACCCGCATGGGCATAAAAGAACCAAAAAGAAAGAAGACGAAGACAGAAGTTAGCCCAAGAGCAAGAGCCATGTGGCGTAGCCCTACCCCCTCCATATCTTGGAGAGGAGTCAAAGCATGTGCTTTGAAGGACTAGTCCCCTTCCTGTAGTAAAAGTTTCCATCCCAGACTAGGCACTTGTTACCTCTAAGATAGGGATAACGTGAAATCATACATCTACGAGAGACTAAAAAATATATTAATGAACTCAAAAAAGCAAGTGCAGGACCCTAGAATGTTTGGCATGGAGCCCGGTTTGTCACACCACTCTACATAGCTCGACTGCCACCACTCTCCCCACGAGAGCCACCCAAATTTTGTGAATCTCTATAGGGCCAACTAAGTTGAAGGCGTCCGCCTCCTCCAACAGGCATGAAGCTTTCTAGTCTAACTGTGGGCAGACAAATAAATAAACACAACAAAAAGAACAACAAAATCAACATCTAGTCAATAAAGCATCATACTTGCTCCAACAACACTAATAATCTCTAATCACCCATCAGCATACCTCCACACCATAATAAAATCTATCATCATGATTGCCTTGCTGGCTACAACCTTTCTGCTTGCATGCTGCATCGCATTACAAGACTTCTTTGAGCATCTCCAACCAAGGGCATTCTAGTTGATTTCTAGTTAGAGCGTACATATAACAGGGACACTGGACAGTGCACAGACTATACAAACTTGCAGAATCAACAACATTGATAGCAATCATTCCACAGTTAGCCAGGTTCCACTAGTGCTACCTGGGGAATGCCCAATGATTACACAACTTGGAATAGAATAGTTAGAATACAATGGTCGAATGAGCAGCAGATCAGGGCACATCTGTTATCAAGCAAGCATTATCTGCTAGCTCACTCAACATCAGCTTCATTTTCCAGCGCCCAAGGGTGCCCTGCAGTCGTAAACTGACTTTGCACCATTCGGTAGCTTGATTCGATACCAGAGGCATCTGTTTTGTCCTGGTATCTTGTGATCTGACCTTTGCTACTATCCCGTATCAACTACCTGTTGGTGCTCAGGGCATGACAACTGAGCTCACACGATCTGCTACAATGGCATCCAGAAGCTAATTCTGTCCATCGGGGGCATGCCAACTGCTTTTTGGTTAGGACTCGTGCATCAGGCATCTAACAAGGCACAGAACAATTGCATGTCGGACAGATCATCCAGACAAGAGTCTTCAACTTGGGGCTTCTTAGTTGCTCTATGGGAAAAGGAGACCGATTCGACAGTCCTTATTAGAATTGCACTTCCAGCATGGCAGTACCAGTGCATATCCTTCTGAGAAGTGACAATCGCTACGACTATAGTGCTTATAGAACATCAACTACGACCCACAACTACGACAAGCAGCATCCTTGATAGTAAAGTGTCCATCTCCACTTTAGCATCAAACATCTAGCATCCTACAAACAACATCAGATCACAACAACTATGGTCCAGGGTGTACTTCCCAACAAGATCTCCTTGGCAAACCCATTTGGTTGAACCAGCCATTTGGGCCCTTAGCATTCCTCTATCCCATTCTTCCTCCAACATCCTCAGCATCTTGATACCACAGGCATGTCAGCTACTTTGTGTTGTCGCTCTCTCAATACCAGGGATATGTCAGTTGCTCTGTGATATCACTCTCTCTGATACAAGGGGCATGTCAGTTGTCCTTTCGTATCATCTTATCCATCCTTTCTAGGCACCAGGTATCTGATTTTGGTGGATGCTCAGTAACTCTTTCCTCAGTGTGGCTTCTGAGTCCACTGATATCACTCTTTCCTTGGTGTGGCTTTTGAGTTTTCCAATATCACTCTTTCCTCAATGTGACTTTTGAGTCCACCGATATCACTCTTTCCTAGGTGTGGCTTTTGAGTCCGTCGATATCATTCTTTTCTCGGTGTGACTTCTAAGTCTGTTGATATCACTCTATCCTCAGTGTGGCGTCTGAGTCTGTCGATATCACTCTTTCCTCAGTGTGGTGGCTTCTTAGACTGCCGATATCACTCTTTCCTTGGTGTGCCTCCGGAGTTCACAGATATCACTCTTTCTTTGGTGTGACTTTTGAGTTCGTCGACATCACTCTTTCCTCAGTGTGGCTTCTGAGTTCGTCGATATCACTCTTTACTCGATGTCACTCTTTCCTCAAAATGGCTCTAGAGTTTGCCGATATCACTCTTTCCTTGGTGTGACTCCTGAGTTCGTCGATATCACTCTTTCCTTGGTGTGGCTTCTGAGTCCGTTGATATCACTCTTTCCTTGGTGTGGCTTCTAAGTCCGTCGTTATTACTCTTTCCTCGGCGTGGCATCTAAGTTCACTTATATCACTCTATCCTCGGCGTGGCTTCAAAGTTTGTCGATATTGCTCATACCTCAATGTGGCTTCTGAGTCCGCCGATATCACTCTTTCCTCAGTGTGGCTTCTGAGTCTGACAATATTGCTTTTTCTTTGGCATGGCTTCTAAGTTCGTCGATATCACTTTTTCCTTAGTGTGGCTTCTGAGTCCGTTGATATCTATCTTTCCTCGGTGAGGCTTCTGAGTTTGTCCATATCACTCTTTCCTCGGTGTGGCTTCTGTGTCAGTCGATATCACTCTTTCCTCGGTGTGGCTTCTGTGTCCGTCGATATCCCTCTTTCCTCGACGTGAGACTCTAGAGTCTGCCGATATCTCTCCTTCTTCGACGTGAGACTCTAGAGTACGTCGATATCTCTCCTTCTTTGGCGTGAGACTCCAGAGTCCGCCGATATCACTCCTTCGGCGTGAGACTTCTTAGTCTGCCATTATCATCCTTCCCTTCCTTGGTGTTAAACTTCTGAGTCTGTGTAACAATCCCGGGACCGCCAGTCTTTCTCATTCCGGGACCTCTGCTACTTTCCAGAGGCGATTCTCCCACCGGACTTCCATATCCCGGAGTTTGAGAAATACAATGGGAAAGGCTGCCCTATTTCGCATCTGAGGGCGTACTATGGCGATCTCGCTCAGCTCCAGGCTGACGAGCGACTTCTCATTCGCCTTTTCCAGAAGAGTCTCACCGGTCCAGCTTTGAAGTGGTTCATGTCACTGGATATGACCACCGTCAAAACATGGAATGATTTGAGCCAAGCTTTTCTGGAGCAGTACTCCTTTAATCTCGACATGGTCCCAAAGGGCGAGGACCTAGTCGCAACCAGGCAGAAGCCCCACGAGCTGTTCGGGGAGTACGTCGGGCGCTGGCGAGCCCTTGCTTCTCATGTACGCGATAGACCCTTTGATGAGGAGTCTATCGAAATCATCATTCGAGGAGCATAGCTAGCCACTGGGGCCCTGCTGAGCATTCAGCCCATCACCACTTTCTCTGCCTTGATTAAAGCTGGCACCCGCGTACAAGGTTCACTCAATAGCGGAAGCTTCCCTGCACTTGCAGCATTTGCCAAGCAGACGATGGCTTCCAGTGGATCCAATAACACTAACAATGGCAACAACGGACCCAACACTGGATTTGGCCGGAAGGAGTCCGTTAAGAATGCTGTGGCGTATGTGGGAGTTGCTATGCCAGCGAATGTGGTGAACCCACCAGCTCGTGATCAGGTCATCTATGCACCTACACCTAGGGCACCACGCACTTCACAAATCACAACCACCGCTGAACCGGTCTACCAGCCAGCACCAGCGAGGCAAGGGTGTTACCTGGGGCCTAGGCGGTCACCACAACCTGAGAGAGATTTCACCCCTCTGGTCGAGCCACTGAGCATCATATTTCCCAAGGTAGCGTCACTACTGAAGCTTCCGGAAATCCACCCACAGCCAAACCCGATTCCACCATGGTTTAAGGCGGATTTATTTTGCAGTTACCATAGAGTCGTCGGGCACTCTACGGATAATTGCTACACACTCCGGAATGCTATTCAGAATCTGATTGACCGCAAGGCAATCATCATTAACACACAGGAGGCAGAGCCTAGGCCCACTGCACGAACAACGCACGCATCTGCATCCATATCTAGCAACATAGTCAACCAACCCCTGCCTGAGCATGCACCAAGGACTTCGGGAGTCCATTTCCTTCGGCGTGAGACTTCTTAGTCTGCCATTATCATCCTTCCCTTCCTTGGTGTTAAACTTCTGAGTCTGTGTAACAATCCCCAAGTCACTACCACTAAACCTACATATAAATTTCCATTTAATTATTTGTTTTACCTTTATTATTAACCAACAATTACACTAATAATGCTGCTAAGGCTAAGTACTCTCAATAGTAAAATATGACCACTAAACAATAGAAATAAAACTAAACTAACACTCACTCGGATCCCTGATGTGTGGCGGTGTGACTCCTCCTATATGTATTAGCAGCCAACAGCTACTAGCTTACACTTGCCAAAACACATGCAAAACAAAGCACACATGAGTGACCACTCAACGGTCACTCAACACGAACCCCACCTATAACTCGACATCCTATGTCGAGGCAGCCAAGCACAGGCATCACACTCGGATGTCGTCAGACCAAGAGGGCAATCTACCGATGCCCAACATACAATCACTGGCATCCCTCTCGGATGTCGCAACACCAAACCAGGTAGTCTATTACGGCCCGGCAGGCCACAAAATCACAAAACTGTGCCTTTAAAATCATTCTTTTCTTTTCCTTTTCAAAACCATGTGTGTGCACTTTTAAAACCTTTTATGCATGCCCAAGAAGGCTACTCTTGCCATCTTAAGCCCAAAACCGCACCAAAGCACAATTACAGATACTCTACTCTGCACAACATGGTCCCCTCTGGACTCAAGCACAACACCAAGCCAAGGAGCCTCTACTCCCAAACCACGAGGCCACTGCTCCCAAAACACTGCGTCTCAACATGCGCCAAAGCCACGGCCTCCAATAGGCCCAAAGCCTAATTTCCTAAACTAGGTGTAGACACCCCATATGCTTGCAACTAAACCCTAAACTATCCTAAACCTTAGACTTAGCAAACCCTAATCCAAAATCCTAAACCTAACCCTAAGCCATAATCCAAAACCCTAATTCAAACCCTAACAACCTAACCACTTCCCACTCTATCATAACAACCCATAACAACCTAAAACCACCTAAACAAACCCTAACCACTTTCCACTCCATCATAACAACCCATAACAACCTATAACAACCTCTAACCACCTAAACAAACCCTAACCACTTCCTATTCCATCATAACAACCCATAATAACCTATAACAACCTAAAACCACCTAAACAAACCCTAACCACTTCTCACTCCATCATAACAACCTATAACAACCTCTAACAACCCATAACAACCAACCTAGCCATTGCAAGCCTATAAATACCCCATGTGCAAGAGAAAAAGGAGGGGGTTGGAAAAAGCTTTAAAAAGGGAAGAAAAAGCTTGGGAAAAGGGGAAGAAAAACAAGAGAAAAAAAGGAGAAAAATACCAATGGAGACCAAACCAGAGAAAACCAGTGAAATGCAGTAGTGAAGCCACTGAGAATGTGTTGCATCCATTAGGCACAGAGCATACACACATTCATTAGCATCCATTTGCACGCATTTACATCATTTTCTCGCATTTTTATTCATCCAGTTTTCCCCGTCTTTTCGATTTTAAAAAGATTAGGTGGCGACTTCCTTTTTCCGTATCTTTCTTTTGTTTTCCTTGGTGTTTTCAAGTCGAGTATCCTTCCTTGGATTCACCATCTTCGTCGTAACCTTATCGATTCGTGAGTCTGCTTTTCATACTAGACTCACGTGTCCTTGTCTGTGGGCATGGTCACACCCTCCTAGGGATTTGGTGGAGTTTGGACTCAAAGAGAGCTAAGTCTTTGGTGTTATTCTAGACCTTGTGGGATGAGATGGCTTTATGGAGTATAGATTTCTCCTACTAGTCTTGTGCCTTAGGGCGACACCGTTATGATGGTTATCTAGGGTCGTAAGATAGACATCTGAGCTTGGTACCTTAGTCTTTTACATTGAGAATTTCGATAGCGAAATTCCTTTAAGAGAGTTAGGATGTAACAACCTAGATTTTAAGTAGCATTTTAGACCAGATATTTAATCGAAAATTCGAATATATTGGATACTGAGGGCTTTAGCGTCCAATATTAGACGTGGTCTAGACAACGTTTTACGCCTGAATTATGGATTTTTGACTTTCTTGATGTTAGACGCAAAGTGTGGCACACCTTATGTTAGATGCATGGAGGCATGTATATAACACTTGTGGTTTATGAAACATCCAATCATTGTGATTCTTGTTTTAAATGATATATCATCTCTAGATCTTTAATTTTGGTATATTTCTTGTGATTTTTGGATGCGTGTGGTGAGACCAGTATTGTTTCCCAACTTGCTGATGAACAGTGCTTGTGCACAATGCTCACGAGCTTTGGATTATGATTTCCTGAGTTCTACTTATCGAATCTTTGTGATTTTTGTCTTAACCGGTAGATCGTCTCGAGATATTTATTTTGGTATATAGTTTGTAATTTTTTGTTGCATGTGTAGAGATCGATTGTAAGTCCCAAATCGAGCGACGTTTTTGGGTTCTTGAAAAATGTTTTGCCCTAGATTTTAGGCTGAGCTGCGTATTGCAACCACGAATCACCACTGCATATTGCCTACACAGTTCAACCTCGTGTTTTGGGTTGGTTCAGACCATATTTTCCTATGGTTTTTGTAGACACCCCAATTTTGCAGGACGAGGGTCTGGTGGCTGAGCTCAAACCCTTTTCAGGCCCATTTAAGCCCATTTGGTCCATTTGGACCCACTAGGCCCACAAGGCCTATTTAAGCCTGTAGACACCTTATTTTTTACCAATTTTGCAGGATGAGGATCTGGTGGTTGAGTTTGGACCTTGGTTGAGCCCATTTGGGCCCTCAAATCCCTTAACCTAGGCCATTTGGTTCATGGAAACCCAATTGGGCCCATGAAGGCCCATTTAGGTCCAC
>JAMKQA010078868.1:0-11668 GCA_024699735.1 Posidonia australis
AAAAAAAAAAAAACAAAACAAAACAAAAAACAAGAGATGTGATTTGGAATCCACGAAAACAAATCTTCATGGTTCATGGTTGTCAGCGCGCGCCCCCCCCCCCCCCTTAGGCTTTAAAATTTTTTGCTTGGTGAGTGGCCTATTGGAAAGTTCTCTCTAAAGCAGGTCTTGCCGAAGGAGGTGGTTGTGGTTTGTTATCTGGTGGATGGTTAATTTGCTATCTCTTTATCCACTGCCCTTTCATGGTTGCTGTCCGGAATATATTTTTTTTTATGGCCTTTATCAATGCAAATAACATAAACCCTTTTGGATCAAGCGTTCCCCTCGATCGTGGCTGATAAATTCAGCTCACGACGGTGATGCCGGGTCACTGTTGGGTGTTGCTCGTAGTCGGAACACCTGGTGCATGGGCAGTGACACTTGACTTCAACAACTCTCCTAATCATATGGATTGTCTTAGCGATTCTACATTTAATATGGGTTTTTTGGTGGTCGGTTGTTAGGTACATGTTTACTGCCTGTTGGTTCATTCGGCTGTTCTAGTTTGTTTTATTGGAATTGAGTTCGTCTGCGTTTGGATGGACCTTTAGCTCATTATGAGCTCGAACTAGTGATTGGATTCTTCCTTCTGCTCCTTGGAGTTCAATTTGTACCTAACAACTTGTTGTGCTCAAATGGCTAGTTTTTTTTTTTTTATACTCATCGATGTATTAACCTTATTTTTCAGAGAAGTCTCCAAGACAAGTTCTAGAGCACCACCAGAACTCATAACTGCAGAAGAGGCATAAATAGCATTAAGCCACACCGGTGGAACCTGTACATCTTACGTCGTGGAAGAAGAGGAAAAGAGGTGGGTTCCAAGATTTTTTTTAATTTTTATTAAAGAAAAGTGCGAGAATAGAAGAGAAGGACAAATAATCAGACTTCTTTGTAAATGAGTTCACGTGGTTGAAAATCATATGGAAGGGCCAAAATTAGAAAGTTGGAGATAGTTATTTATCGCAAAGTAAGAGACAGGAAGGTAAAAACTACGATAGAATTAAACGGTCGTAATAAATATTCTTCGTTCGGTTTCAACACGTTACAAAGTGATCGTAGACCTTTCACCTTCGGTTTGACTGCTAATTGCAATTTTTCACCAGTTAAATAAACCAATGCATCAAAAAAGTTTGAAAAAAATAAATAAATTGAAGATTTATTCCATATCCACCAACCCAGCTCCGCCCAAAACACCACTCCGGCCTTTCCGCAGACCCCTTCCCCCCAAAGCCCCGCCAGTAACCGCAAGTCCTCGAAATCCCCAAACCCTAGAAAATTCCAATCCAACAAAATCTGTCCTTTTTGGCATCTCCCTCCCACTCGATGCCTCGCAGATGAGCAGTCTCTACCGGTCCTTCTCCGCCTTCCTCGTCCCCGCCGGCGCCACCGTACTGTGCTTCATCTGCGCCGTCTGGACCGTCCGATCGAGGTTGTTGAAGGGGAGGGGGAGGCGGAGGAGGAAGAAGAGGAGCGAGAACTGTGGGTGCTCCTGTTCCTGTGGTATGGGAAGTCTCGTGCCCGATCACCCCAACGGGGACGCTGCGGCGGGGAGCGGGAAGAGTTCGAGAGGGGCAGTGGTGGCGGCGGAACGTGTGGCGGTCGAGAGGCAGGCGGGCGGGTCGATGATGGAGCAGCTGGTGCCGGAGATTACGACGCATGCACTCAGCTACTTGGACTACCCGAGCCTTTGCCGCCTTTCAATGACGAACTCGTCGATGAGGAGGGCGGCGAACGATGATAGTGCGTGGAAGGCGCTGTATCATAAGGTAGTGTTTAGTGTTTTATGGGTGATGAAGATTTACTCCGCTTGTTAATCGCTAGGCAATGTTTAGATGTTAGTTTGAGAGTATTGTTAGTAATCAGCATCAGAAGGTAAACTAGTTGCGGTATCTAGCTTATGTCGTAGTTATTAATTTGCTTCCTTTTCTTCTTATACAAAGAAACCCCTAAAAAGGGTTACTGAGTGGTCAATGAGATGTGGAAATTCTTCTGTTTGTCAAAGCAGGAAGCTACGAAGGATAAAAGCATGTAATGGGGAAATTTTAGTGACATGATAAACATAAAGACAACATAAAACGAGTCGATCTAAAATGATGACATGACGAAAGGTCAACTGCAAGAATAATGAATGCTCTTGTCTAAATGCTATCAACATGCTTGTAGACAAGAATATAAAAAATGCATTTAATATTTAATTATCTATACAACAACATTTATAAAATCAACCTAATATCAAATATCAATTATTAGTGAGCCTCACAAACATTCAAACACAGATCAAGTAAAACTTAAAGAACTATAATCTTTATAATATCGCTTGACACACCCTAAATTTGATATAATCCAAGTGGATATCAAACATAACCAATGTTTTAAAAACGGAAAACAGCCTCTATATGGATTGAGTTTTTAAATGTTGTTTGAAAAAAAAAACTCAATATCTAAATTTAACATACAATTACAACTAATTTAATTCAAAATACATAACTTAGACACATGTAATTATCATTCAATTGCAAGTGTATAATTACTATTCAACCATGAGTAATTTAATCTAAAAATATAATTAAATAAATAACAAGCATAAGTAGACAACCAAATACCTAGATTATCAAATTATGTTATTGATAACAAGTCAACATCATATTATAAAAAACAACTGAAAAATCGATAAAAGCAGTTGTTTAAACGAACCACACCTGTTCAAATGGCTGTTTAAAGTCAATCCGTTTAAAAGTCGTTTAATTGCAAAACAAAACAATGTCATGTTAAAAACGTTTAAACGACTGTTTTTTGGAATAGTGAACATAACTGTTAATAAAATGCAAGTTTAGATATTATTTTTTAAAATGCAGTTGGAAACAGTTATATTGAACCATATGTTAGCATTGCCTAGACGAGTACAAGATGATACCCACACACCTAATGCGACACCAAGGCTAACCCTAGGCTGACTTTTTTGATAAATGTTGCGTAGGTGCCCATCGCCTTCACAGGATTGGACGCCTTGTCACATGTTTTTGTTTGTTTACATCTTGGATGAAGCTTATCGATCAATGAGAATTATCCTATCCTTATTTTTAAAAAAAACCATAGCAAATTACAACTAAAGAAATGGCAAATTTATAATTTCCACATGTCATTGTGTGAAAGAAAATTTCAACTAGCTTTTATCTTATGCCAAAAAGAAAATAGCTAAAAAAAATAATGTTAGATTTTTTTTAAATGTTGCAGCCTTATCTCAGGAAGAATCCACTAGCAACATAGGCTTGTCAAATAATGTTAGATTTTCTCAGTTTCTTGTTGTACTCTATCTTTACAGAATCAACACATTGTTTGTTTGCTGCCCTGCTAATATGTTCTACTACAGTATGTATGATCTGGAAATGTACTTAATTTGTTCCACTTTTTGAACTTTCAATATATCTACTAGATGAGTTGATTTTTCTTTTGAGAAAGACTTGAAATGTTTTGATAAAAAAACTTACTTTATCATGGAGCCACAGCAATCTCATCCTTATCTGAACAAGTTCTATATTGAATGAATAGCCAACAGTTTGTTTGTTTTGTTTATTCTACATCTGAATTATGTTTTTTTAGGGTGTGCTTGGTATCTTTAATTCCCACATAATCTGATGTGTCCCAAAATTGTCATCAAACAGAATTGATATGGTATATTCTATGTGGAATCCTTTCAAGTCAGCAAGTTACAGAATCTCCCTTAATTTTTTTATATTAAAATAAATAAACCCACAATCTGGATTATCCACTAACCCACTAAACAAGAGTTTTCAAGATATACTATCATACTAGAAAAATCAAGATTGTGAATTTTCTCAACTTTTGTGCTCAGAATCATGATTCTAGCTAATTTGGGGCATTTGGAATATTTACCAAACGCACCCTTAGAAACATTAACCTGGTCTTCTTTTTTTTGGCTCTTGTTGTCATTATATGGATGTAAGTCTTTCATAGGCTTTATGCAACTAACTGTATTCTAGAAAAATTGGCCTTCTTAGATTTCATCCTATTATATATTATCCTAGTGGTAAATTCTTGCAGTCATCATGCTGATTTATAAAAAAAATTAAAATCTAGTGGATGCCACGAGTAAAATATTGCCTAGAATATGAGTTTTCTCCAATCTTCCTGCAAAATTTCTACTAACTTGTGGATTTCTTTCCATTCAGGACTTCACACTCGAACAGGATAACATAACTCCACCTAATGGATGGAAAGCTTATTATGCTGCTACAAAAGCTGTTGTCGGTGTTAACACTGAATTCTATAACATAATCAGAGAAAGATCACTATCTGCCATGAGTCGTCTTTGGCTTAACGCTGATTATGTAAAGTGCGTTCATGGCTCTGGAATGTGCTTTACGGGGTATGTAATGATTTCTTTTAAGCTATTTTTATTAGTTTTATAGTGGAAACTGTCACAAGAAAAAAGGGATTTTACTGCAAAGGCCCTAGATTAGAATATGGTCAAAATAAAAAAGTGAAACTCTCTAAATTTGCCGCGCAATGGTTTTTCCCATTTAATGGCTGTTTCTTTTCTATATAAAGAACTACATCGAATTATATTTGCTACATTCCAAAATTAGAATTTGTGTTAATTAGATCCTTTAAAAAGTTGATTATTTGAATAGCTAGTTTATGTCTCTGATTAGAAATCAAATGACCTTGATCACTAGGAAAGTCTTTTTTTCTAAAATCACCCACTTGAGTTTCTCAATATGGCATCCATTGTTATTATTTTTTGTTCACCAGTGTGATGTTGCACTAAGAATTAAGTTGCAACTTTTTATAGTAAGTAGATTCAATTTTGCTTACTGAATGCATTCTTTACTTCTTGATATGATTTTCACTAATTTCTTGTCAGTAGGTTGTATTTTGATACAGGAATTCTATCAGGATATTGACTGGACTTTAAGGATGACTTGCATTATATTAACGTTCATTAAGTTTTTTATGTGATACTGAAATTTCTCCTCCCTAGAGTAGCTTTTAGCACTTAATAGCAAGTGGATTCAATACTTTTGAAGCTACTCATTTGGTATTATAAATATGTGAACTCGTCATTGACCTTCTAAAGGTGGAAGAAATTTCCCTCTGAAAGATGCCATGATTTGAGGGGTTACAGTTAAATCTAGAAAGCAGTGTGGGGAAGAGAAGACGGAACTTAATCGTTGAGCAAACATGAGTGCATTTCTTTTTCTCTTCAGGTCTTTTTCTCTTCAGGTCATCACTACAGATTTATATCTATTGTTTGATGTGTTGTAACCCATGCTTAGATTGTAGATTTTTTATAATCCCACTAATGTGGCACCACTGAATTATTCACAAAAGCCATCACTTTTACAGGTATGCAGCTACTATTGACAGCTGGGGTCTGGCATTTGACTGGGTTCAAGGAGGTCAAGGTGTTGATTTTGAGATCCGGGATGTTCGAGCTCGTGTATTGTGCGACATGGCTTGGGTTACCATGAAAGCATATGTTGATGTTGAGTCGGGGCCATTCCATGTGACCAATGTGTTTGAATTTCACGGAGGCCAGTGGTACATGGTTCACCATCACAGCTCAGTAATGCTTGAGGATGGTGAAATAGTGCAGCATAACCTTTTTGGCTGAATAGAAGAATATAACAAGTTTGTCGTCTTCCATCTTTAGTAACTGCGTTTTTTCAATTTTCAAAATCACCGTTCATGATTTCACCAAGATCTTTAGTGGTGGTGGTCCTGTTCCTTCCATGCCTGGCCTTCAACGGGCATGGCACATTCTTTTCTCGTAATTGATTTCTTTTTTCTTTTTTCTTTTTACTTTCTGTTTAAATACAATATTCTAAATCGGCTGCAGCTTTGTATAGAAATGAATATGGGATGTACCATGTGAGATGGTTACTGGGATATACGTAGGTGGTTACAATGGCTTACTTTAGTGCATATTTTCTTGTTTCGTGGAATGCAGATTCAATGGTTCTTGCTTTGTAGACGTGTAAATTTGGGTTTCGTCATTACTGTGAAAAGTTAATACTCCTTTTTTACACCGTAACATATTTTGCTACTCGTGTTGATATTGTTCAAATTGATTACTTCTGTCGAGTTCATTTGAGAACGTCGATCCACATTAAGGTCCCCTGATTAAGATTTGGTTGAGTTTATAATTCCTAAATTGGACAATATAATCCAACAAAACATGCTTGGCGTCTAGCGGTGGCAATAAGCCAATCTCGTGGGAGTTTCCTTGGCTTGGCTAGAATCACGTCAAGTAGGTCATGACGTTCTGGTCCCATAAACTTCATTAGGGGTCCATTTGGAATCTTTTAAATTTAGAAGTTAGATTTTTGATTATTTTCAAAAGTTAGTTTCTAGGAGTTTTTATAAAAATTGGATTTATAGGTTAGTTTTAGAATCTTGTTTGAGAAAGAAAGAGTTTATTAGTAGAAGTTAGCTTTTAGTGATACTTCAATTACTTTAAAATACAAGAGTCGATAACATGGATTGTAAATAATAATGACATTTGAAAGTAAATGTTTAAAAAGAATATTAGCATTAAAGAAATTATGGTGTTATTATTTTCGATTCCTATTAGAAGTTTCCATCATTAGTTTCTTCAATTACACAAAAATATACATAGATTGTTTATTTAGAAGTTATAATTTCTTGGAGAAGTGAAATGGTAAATACTTATTTGGAATTACTTTTGGGTTTTTTTTAATTTATCAGAAATTAATGGTCAAAATCTAGATAGAAGTGATTCCAAATAGACATTTAGTCTTCAAATCTTGGAGTCAACAACTATCAAGGAAAAAACCTTATGCTTTAGTTAGGTATATTCTTTCCTTTCATATGCTTCAAACTAAAACATGAATCAACATATACCAACCATCCAAAGATAAATACAAAACATAGGCAGCAAAAAAGTAAAAGAGATCCTTAATATGGAAAAAGCTCGAGTACAAAGGATATTTAATAAAGAATTTTCATATAGCAGAATCAAGCGAACAATGTAGGAAAAGATAGGAAGTTGTTTCACATTGAGAGTTACATATAATACATACTTTAGAGCTATCTCATCTTTTTTTACTCAAATTTTCTCTAGGGAGGAAAATTTTAAAATTTAACTCGATGTTGGGTTCATGCTTGTTCACGTGGTTTTTACATGCTCATACGAGTTTTATGGTTTCTATTTTGTCCATGTTTGGTTTATTTCATTATCTTATTAAGTTCATATTTAACTTGAACTGAGCCCTGACGAAGCTAAGCGCGAGGCAGTGTATTTGAAGTAGTTGATTATGACAAAATGCTTGACATTTGATATTTTTATCATAAGTTGAAATAACAAAACTTGTCCGATGTCCATATATCCATCTTGGACAAAGAGATACATTTAAAGTTTTAGCACATTGAGGGTACATTATGTCTATTTTTGGATGTAGAATAAGAAAAGTAAAAATAAGTGGAAAGTAGTATTAATATTTTGCTAGCATTATTATTCAGTTAGGAAGTGATTTTCTTTTAAAGGTAAATAAGTGTATACAGAGAAATATTCTGATTTGAGTGAAAAATAAAATAAATATTAGAATAAGTGTTGGAACAAGTGGTAAACATATAGACTAATAATAATTAGTTTGATTATAAAACGACATATCTAATTTAAAGTATGTATACATCATATGATATATGCATTAATTTTGATACAAAAAATAAACATAACGTATACATATATATATCAGAATAATTTGGAAGAATAGTTATTCTGAAATAAGTAAATTAGAATAGAAACTACTATTCCGAGTTTATTTCGATTTTTAAACAACCGAATGGAATAATAATTCTTATTCTAGATTTTATTTAGGTGTTATTTCAGAAATCAACGAGAGAGGGTAAGAATTAGCTTTGACAAAGGTTGCATCTAGAAATGTTTTTTTTTACGCATCTTATTAGATAAAGTTGATTTTTTGTTAAGCTATATTATTTGTAGCTTTTATAGAGGTAAAGAAAACCTTATTTGGTTTGCATGATCAATAAGCACTTATGAATTAATCAAAAGACTATATTTCCTTTGTTGTCGCCACCATCTGTCACCCACTACTGCTGCCACACGTTGTTCATTGTCGCCTGCCATCTGCTACTGCCTATTGTTGGTGTTGTCTGTTGTAGCTACTGGTCGTCGTCGTCGTGGGTGTTGTACACTGTCGTCGTTGTCCGTTGCCATCGTTGCCTTAGGTTAATTCATATTATAATTAAAATCAATTTCTGAGGTTATCATTAAAACAGTCATGACTAATATTCATAAATTTTCAAAAATTAATACTTATTAACTTTTCAAAAAACTGTCGGATAACTTAAAATGAATTAAAAGACTACAGTCAAATTTTTCGAAAAGTTTGACAAACTGACATCGTTTGGTAACATTTATTGAATAATAAACACTTAATGTAATAAATTGACGTAAAAAAACATTTCCAAACATTATCTAAGATAAAAGTACTAAATTATCCAATTCATTTATTTGTTGGGAGGGACGTCGCTTTTACCATAACGACATTTGTTTGGTAATTGAAAATGGAGAGGATAACAGGGACTTTGGATTCCAGGATCCAATCTCTCTGTCCTTCTCCTTCAAATGAGCAGCCTTCTTCTTCTTCTTCTTTTTTAAGTTGTCCTGATATACCAAGGAGACGAAGGTGGACTGCACTAAAAACTCCAATGGACTGATAATTTCGTGCATGAAATGTAATTCTGATGGTAACTTAATCAACAATGTTTAACGTGATAACTTAACAATAAGTTAAATATTTTGTTGGCGGTGGTGATTCATAGTTTGGACCTTGTTTCACCATCCGAGGAAGCATATACGACAACAGTGGGTTGTTTGCTTCTTTGTTATAGTCTAATATCGAACAGTATTCCTAAGATAAATATTAGGCGATAAATGAACTTTTGCCGGCGAGAAACCTGCAGGTGGAGCCAAACAGTTGACGGAGGAGAGAAGTGGATGTTCTGTAACATCGACCATCCAGAGAAACCCACCGAGCATCAGAGCATGTATGGCAGGTGCTACAGCTCGTGCCAGTGCTTTTGATCCGTTGAGGTCGAGGACCTCGGCCTCGTTGGTGCCAAAGAGGTTGCAGGCTGCAGGTGGTGCATGGCGCCAGTCCCACAACACCCGGCCTGAAAAGCTTATATGGAATCTAATGGCATGGAGGTATGTATTGGAACGTTATTGATCGGTTGCAAACATCACGCCCATCGTTTGTTTCGAGTGGCGTAAGTGGTAGTTCTTGGTTATTGCGTAAATGGTACAACACGCATGTCGACTTTAGTTAAAAGAACAAAGCAATGACGACGAGCATGGGATGGGGGTGTTGAGAAACAATTTCGAGTGGTTGGTGTGCTTCGGGGGATGACGAGCCAACCGTTTTGTTTCGAGTGAAGGTGTGAATGTTTGCCATCCAAACCGGGATGAGACCGGCCTTGCGTCAACAAGCTAATGATGGTAACTTAACGATAAAAAGAGGTTCCAAATTATGATGACGATATTTAATTAAAATCTATGTTAGAATTTTAAATGTATTTTTGATGATGTTCTTTTGAATTTTAATTGTACTTTTTGACATGGTTTTTTTTTTGATAACGGTATTCTATTTTATTTTATATATTCCAAAAGTTTAGCCACATATAAGTCCAGAGTTGGGAAAAATATTACAGATTCTCAGTTCCAACTAACAAGGAGCAAAATATCAAAGTGCAGAGGGCTTAAATTTACAGAACCTTAAAAGAGACTGAAAGTAAGCAGTATTCCTCGGCTAAGAAGAATTTAGCCATTAAAGAGGATTTTCCTCCACAAGAGTAGGAGTGGAAGCGTTTTCTTCTCCACCATTCTGACCAAGATTCGCAGCCAAAGGGTCAATATCCATGTTTCTATTATGCTGAAAAGAAGTAATAGATTGCAGAATTTCATTTTTTTCAAAACCTGCACCCAAACTTTCAATCCAATAATGAGACAAGGATAAAATATCATTAACAATCATACAGTTATTTCTGGATGTATCCCTGAAAATTCTATTGTTCCTTTCTTTCCAAATAGACCAAAGAAAAATTTGTACAAAGGTATGAGAACCTATAGCAGGCATATCAAATTTTAACACAGGTGGTAAATTAAATAAATCTGCTATAGAAAGGATAGCAGGGTACAAGGGGGTAAGTGTAAAAGCATTCCATATAGAATAAGTAAAAGGACAGAATAGGAAGAGATGCATTGCAGATTCTGAATTGTTATTGCAAAAAATACATAGAGTGGGACCATTCCATCCTCTTTTACACAAATTATCTTTGGTCAGAATTTTATTGCAAACAATCAACCAGGAAAATAGTTTAACTTTGAGTAGTACCCAGTATTTCCAGATTTCCCCAAAAAACTTAAACCTGAGTCCTCCATCATTTAATATAGTATAACATGATTTAACAGTGAAATTGTTATTAGTAGGTTTCCAAATAACAGTATCCTCCTCTGAATTCAACCCTGCAATAGGGATAATCCCAACTAACATTTCCAATTGATAATGAAGGGAAACAGAATCAGTATGAGATAGTGGAGTATAAAATAGATTATTAGGATTAGTGTTAATGATCCGAACAACTTTTCTAACAGAAGCTTGTTTAAATTTTACTCTCCTAAAGATATCAGGTAAGATATCTCTGAGTTTTTCTCCATTCCACCATCTATTTTCCCAGAAGATGGTGTTGTTTCCATTGTTTACATGAAACAAGGTAAAACCATTTATGGCATCAAAACTTTTTTTAATTTCTTGCCAAAGGGGTGATGGTCTAGTGTTGGAAATATTAAGTATAGCACCCAGATCTCTCCTTGTTGAATATTTGGCTTTAATAATATCTTTCAATTTCAATGAGTAGTCATTTGATAAAAATTGCCAAAGTAGTTTACATTTCAAAGCCATATTGAAATTTCTTAAATTGATAATTCCCCATCCTTTTTGTTCCTTGGATCTACATAGAGATTTCCACTTAACCAAGTGGCAAGCTGAGGAAGAGGAGAGAGAGTTCCATACAAATCTAGATCTGAGCTTGTCAATAGCTTTCTTCACACTGGTTGGTAGGTGTAAAACAGATAAGTAGTAAGTGGAATGGCAGATAGAACTGCATTAACCAAGGTAAGTCTACCCCCAAGTGATAACATCTTTGCTTTCCAAAGTGATAGTTTTTTTGAGATTTTTTCAATGACTAGCAACCAATCATGATGATTGGGTTTTCTAAAGTGTAAAGGAAGTCCCAGATATTTTATAGGAAGATTTTCAATTTGACATCTCAAGATATGTGAGGCTCTCTGAGTAAAGGAATCTTGAGTTCCAATGCCAGTGATAGAGGATTTGTGGAAATTTATTTTTAATCCTGAGCATGTCTGGAAACAACAGAGTATTCTTTTAATATTTATTAAATTATCCTCAGAGGCCAGTAGAAATAGGATAGTATCGTCGGCATATTGTATATTCATTATATTTGGACCATTATTTGGTAGCTGTATCCCAGAAATTAGATTATTTTCCAATGCTAAGGCTAGCATTCTGTTTAAGACATGTGTGATCACAATAAAAAGTAGGGG
>JAMKQA010078869.1:0-14247 GCA_024699735.1 Posidonia australis
GCATTATCCATTAGGCACGGATCACACATGCATTCTGCATTTTTTTTTGTTTCGTGATTTTCTTGTGTTTGTTTTGGTTTTCCTCGTCTTTCCATTAAAAGACTAGGTGGCGACTCCTTTCCTTATCCTTTTTATCTTCCCTTTTGTGTTTTCGAGGCTTGTCTCTTCCTCCAGATTCACCATTTTCGCCGTGACTGTATCGGACCTCCCCGTGTGTTTCCGCACACTAGAGTAAGGTTTGGTGAACCGCGCCCAGGGGTTCCACCGGCATGGTCACAAGTAGGTGAGGACATCCTTCCCCTACCTTCCTGCACTGCCGCGGTGAAATTCCCCGTGCGGGATGCCACCGCCCTGGCCAACCAGCCTCAATTTCATTTCTCATATGTGCACGAGGATACGTCTCTGTCTGACGCCCCATCGGTGACCCGAACAACTAGGTCCAATGACCTAGGCTCAGCCTACACAGTCGGTGGCCCTAACAACTAAGCTCAAAAACCTAGGCTCAGCCTACACCATCATGAGCTCGGTGACCCGAACAACTAGGTACAAGGAACCAGGCTCAGCCTACACCGTCTCAAGCTCTGCAACCACATTATTAGTGTTCCATTTCAAAACTCTTTCAACTTTCTTTTCAAACCATTTTCCATTTTATTCTTTTCATTGCAGGACTCTATTTCCTTACAACACTTGGCCCTCCACTGGGGGTCCCAACTCAAGCCATGAAAACCATGCTTAAAATCATAAATTGGGTCTCATGCCCAAAACCACACAAAATCATCCCTTTTCACTCATTTATGGGATTAAAACCCAAAATCATGCCCAAATCTATTTATTTGGGTTCCACCTTCCTTCATGCCATTACATGGAGAAAACATCATTAACATATATCCAACATACCATTAAAACCATTTATCCTTCATTTAAATTCACAATTTATGCATACCATGTTCAGGGCAAAAACGGCAGACCAAATTTCCAGATCAGTATACCAAAGATCCCTGGTTCGGTATACCGAATATTTTCAATATACCAAAAACCCCTAAATCGGTCGACCAGGTGTTTTCGGTCTGTCGATATCAGGTATCTGGCTAAATCTAGCTAGGATTTCAGCATACCGAATTCCCTACAGGCAGGGCACACCCCTGTTTCGGGCGACGAAATTTGCCCCAAGTGGGAGTCCCGATCGAACCCCCCAAACACACATCAAAAATTACGAGTAAATCACAAGGTGTAAATCCTTGAGTCTACTTCAAAACCCCCCAATCCAATCATGATTTCACTAACCATACGATGAGATATAAATTCTCAAAGGAAACATGCTCAGAGTTAAATCTTAAAACATTTAAGGCATTATCTACCAAAAACTCACTAAATTCACACAATCTAGCATGATCCCTACACATTCACATCATTAATCACATTTCCATCATTCCTACTATTTTTCTACCATTTTTCACGCATTTCTCATCATTATTCATCAAGGAAGCAATAACGAGAGAAGGGGGAAAATCGCGTACCTCACCGGCGGCCCACGCAACACCGACGAGTTCACCGTACCCTAGCGTCGCCTCGGCGAAGCTCTGGTGAACCTCGGCCCCCGGTGGAAGCACCCACACTCAGACCCTTTTCCTCCCAGCTCGCGCGCCCCTGCTCTCTCTCTCCTCTTCCGTTCCTTTCACGCCACGCTCTCCCTCTGCCCGCTCCTGCCTCCCTCTCTTTAACTCCACCACCACTCGCTTGGCGCCAACCATCCATCCCGTCGGAAGGGACGGGGAGGCACGAGCCTCCGTCGCTGGTACCACGGGTGTGGAAGAAGAGGAAGAAGATGACGAAAAAAGGGTGGAAGGGCATGGCTCATGAGAGAATGAAAAAAGGGAAGGAGAAAAAGGAGAGAAAATGAGGAAAAGACAAGCACGCAAACCAAGGCGATTGTGCATCCTCCAACCAGACTCTACATTGGTCCCAAATAACAAGCAGGTGCACAGAAAGTCAACAACAAACTCACACATCCAAGAAACAACAGATTATCCATTAATAAACCATTTAAGCAAGATCACAATCAATTACATGGTTTACAATTAAAATGGATAATCAGGCCTAGATGTCACATTTGGATCCATACTATTCAGAAGATACGACTATTGGTTCTTCTGCGGCTTCTACTGGGTAGTATCGTCCTACACCTCAGGCTTCTGCTTCATTTGATTCAGAGTACTTCAGTTCTCAGTTGTCACAGATGGAAACTACATTAGAGAGTTTCAGAGCTGACATATGCTCAGAGGGAATGAAATAAGGATTGAAGTAAGGAATGAAATAAGGATTGAAGGAATGAAATAAGAGATGAAATACATGCTTTGGAGGATCGATTTGTAAGGTAAAATTTGATTTACTTTTAAAATTTTTGATATATATAAATTGTCATGTTGAATTCAATATTATTATTTAATCATTGTTCATTACAATATATATTAAGTTTGTTTTTTATAATCAGAAGATATACGAACGAGCAAGAAGTTGATTTGACAATTTATGATGAGGAGGATTTCGAGGAGTATAGACGTCGTCGTCACTCCATCCATGCATCATCCTCAAACGGTAAAGAAAAGCAAGTTGGTTTTCGAAGAAAGTGATATGTAATATATCGTTTTGCCTTCTATTATATTTATTAACTTGTATTAAGATATTTCAGTGTTGTATTAGCTACTTTTTTTGTAAAAACTTTGGATGTGTAAAATCTTATGTTGTATGTGGAACTTTTTTTTATAAAAATTGTATATGTGTAATTTAATGTACTTGTAAATGTATTTGAATGTTATTTTATCAAGTATATGAATCTAAATTTTAGCAGGTTCAATTTTGTAATGTATTTTTTTTTTTTAACTGCCTAGTATTAGCGAGGACAAAGCGAGAACATTTCTACGCTATGTCCTCACAAAAATAATGACTTCGTTTTATTTATCGAGCACTTAGCGAGCCAATTACGAGGACATTGTGTGACCACATCCTCGCTATATCCTTGCAATTTCATCACTAAAACTGGAACGGCGACACAATCTCATGATATTTAGCGAGCATTTGCCGAAGATATAGCGAGGACATTACGAGAAAATATTTCCTCGTAATATCCTCGCTAATACTAGACGAGCACATTGCGAGGATATATCCTCGCAGTATTGATTTAATGAGTTATTTAGCTCTGAGGATAATTATTCCTCGCTAAGTTCTCGTTAAACTTTGTAATGAGGAATTAATGAGGGCTTCACGAGGAAATTGTCCTCACAAAATCCTATTTCTCTTGTAGTGTTCAGATTTGAGGCATTTCGGCATACCGAAATATTTTGATATGTCGAATTAGACCCCTGAGTTAGATTTCTGAGATTTTTGCAAGATGATTTTGAATGCCTAATTTACGTATTTTTGGCTTATGCTTAACAAGAATTGTCTTAAGCTTTAAGAAAAAGCTTATTAGAAGAAATGTTTTTTGAAAAAGAATTGATTTTCAAAAAGAGATTTCTCAGCAGAAAAGAATAGTGTTATAGAAAAGATTTCTGTAACATAAAAGAATTTTTTAGAAGAAATGCATATTTTCAGGAAAAGAGTCTTTCAGAGTTTCCAGAGTTGGTACCTAGGTGAAAGAGACTGGGTACCCAGAGACTTGGTATTAGAGAGAACCAGGTGATATAACTTGTGGTCTTGCAATGGACTGGATAAGATAACCTGTGAGCTTGCGATAGGCCGAGTAAATCACTAGAGAGTTCAAACACCAAAAGAGAATAGAGGGGCATCATGAGGATACGCATCTTCGTACAATGAGAATAGAAAAGAGAAATGAATAGTGAGGCTTGTTGGTCAGGGGATGGCATGTCTTACATAGGGACTTTCACTGTGGCAGTGCAGGAGGTTAAGGTTGGTACCTCTTTCCACTACATGTGACCAGGTCACCCTTGATCAAGGTTACACTAGAAAAGAGATTCCAAAAAGTTTTCAGACTTGAGAAAGAGATAATTTTGAGCTAGAATTGTGTTGTGTTGGCTTTTGAGTTTTAGCTAGATTCTAGCTGAATTGAGACTAGTGCCTTAAGAGTTGCGTATTTAGCTAATTCTTGAGTCAGAGTTTGAACTAGAACCTAGTCCAAAGAATTATTTTTCAGAAATGCATTAGAATAAAGCATGAGTTTCAGAAGAAAAAAAAATGAAAATGTTTGAAAAGTAATGATTTAAAGAGATTTTCTTGGAATAGGCTTTTCCAGAGTTTTGGTTCCACTGGAAACCTAGATTATAGATTTATGAGAAAGAATTCTAGAGTTTATGCTGGTTTGGACTTGGTATTGGCATGGAGTAGCAATTCCAAGTGTGCAACAGAGTTTAGAAAATGCTTGAGTAAAACTTGAGATTTTAAAGTAAAAAGAAAGTATTTTGAAAAGAAAAGGGGTTGTACCAGTTTTGAGATTTACTTGTTATTTGACTGAGTAGAGGCTCAATGTTTGTGTAACACACTCCAGTGATTGTGACTTGATTTAGCAAGAGTGGCCAAATCAAATAGAGTATCAAGTTTTGAAAAGCAAGCATTAGGTTTGGAAGGAAAAAAAAAAGAGAACGTTTTTGAAAGGCATAAGCGTGATTTAGAAGGGATTGTGCCAGTTTTGAGATTTACTTGTTGTTTGACTGAGCAAAAACTTTGTGTTTATGTGGCACACTCCAGTTGCTATGACTTGATTTAGCAAGAGTGGCCAATTCAAGTACAGCATCAAGTTTTGAAAAAGGAATGCATAAGATTTGAAAGGAAAGTCAGAATATGATTTTGATTTACGAACCTTACTGTTCTATCCACAGGTCATGTAAAATGGCAAGTAATATACCAAAATGAATATTTCTAAGTCTACTTTCATTTAAGACAAATTTCATTCAAATCTCATATCTATAATTTGAGATATACATAGTTGAAGCTATAAAACTCAGACTACCCGAACTTAGTGGATTTTCAATCTTTACACATGCACTAATATTTCCATAGGCCACGAAAATTTACATCCAATGCACGATCGAAGCTCTTTAAGTCTACTTTCTAATGAAATAAAAATCATGCAAAACCAATACTTGTAGCTCGAGTTATTTAAAATTGAAGCAGGAGAACTCAAACTGACTCAATAGTAACTATTATTCTGAAAAATCTTCAAAAATCTATCAAAAATCACAAAATTCCTACCATGCACACAAATCATCCTCTACGATATATTTTCAATGATCATAAATTTAAACAAAGGAAAAATAAGAGTATAAGACAAAATATATACCTCATTCCTCTTTTTTCTTCTTTTGCTTGTTCTCTTCTCTCCTTCTTCCTTTCTTCTTCTTCTCTCCTTCTCCTCTAGCAACAAACTCCCCCCTCTTTCAATACTTTGGCTTTTATTCTTTACCTGTGGAGCTGTTTTACTGTAATATCGTTATAAAACTTGGACTTTTTATGTGGTTGCTTTAGAAATATATATAAAAAAAAACAACATATTACCGTTTTCAAAAAAAAAAACAAACTCCCCTTTCTCTGTCTTCCATTCTCTCAATACTCCTCCGTTTTCCTTCCTCTCCTCTCTCTTGTTTCTTCTTTCTTTTCTTTCCTTCTCTTTATTCTGTTCTTCCAACTTTCTAACTTCTCCTCTCAAGTCCTTCTCTTCTTTCTCTCTTTTTTTCCCCCAAACATGCATACCATCCTCAACCACCCCTCCCTCACGAAGCTATCATTTATTTATTAAATTTTTTTTGTAAATTTTACACACTCTTAAAAAAGAAGGAAATATCTCAAACACTCATCATTAATGAAATAACTTATGAATTAGGGTCTCAACGACACTGTGACATCTATCATTGACCCATCTTCAGTCTTACACTCCCACAGGTCACCACACACCTTAGTTGGTGGTCTTCACTAAAACTAACGTAATCATTAATTAATTATCATTAATCATAATTAAATGTGAAGATTAAAGTTCGATATGTGACAATTACAGAGCATACACACACACACACCTTTTGTATTGTGATGCCTAGCTCAAGGGTTGGATCATCTTTCCAATCCGCCAATAGATGGAAAGAATCAAAACTGAGTTCTTAGTCCATTCAAACCATTTTAAAGCATGAAGTTGAATTTCACTTACGATTGCCATTCACGAAACAAGAAGTTAAAAAAAATTGTAAAATGTGTAGATCATAGTACAATTAGAGACTACCACTGCACAATTTTATTGCTTTAGAGGACTCCGTAAACTAATTACCAGGAGTGCAATAAGGATCCAGATATTTAGACAGTCTGAATTTGTACTTGGATTTCCCCAAATACAAATTCAAATATTGTTATAATTTCCAAATATGAATATTCACATTTTTAAATTTTTATTAATCTATAAAACAATATGTTACACGTAATTTGAACACATAATCTTTTTCCTCAAACAAAAACCTTGATAACTGTACCAATAACATATACATACCAAAAGTATACATATAAAATATTAATTATGTTATTGTTAACTTATTATAAATTATAAAATAAATATTATTCTCAAATATTTGTAATTAGAAGAAATAATAATTATTAAAAATATCATATTAATTTATTTATAAACCTTTACATCATGTATTTATTAATTAATTTATTATTAACCTTTACAATTAATTTTTGTTCATTTCATCATGTATTTTGATTAAGATTTGACGTCTTTCCCTAGTTATAGAAAAATATATTTTAATACTAAAAAGTATTTGTATTATATATAAATACGATAAAGTGCATTTTATATGTAAATATGGCAAATGACATTTCTACTCCATATTGACAAAAATTACACTTTCAAGTCACTTTAAGACATTTGTAATTACATTTTATCAGGCTCATACTTGTAAACCTATAATTTATGAATTAGTATACCAATGTTTGATCACGTTTATAACTATATTAGAACCTATCAACATTCATTTTTCATATATAGAACTTGATCCGTACCCATTTTCTTTTAGACTTCTCCAAGTATAATTTTCCATCATCATTTCTACATTCAAAAATTTTAAACATATGCAAGCATGATAAAGGATACATCCACTCCATATTCTACGCATTTGCACCCCCCTACTGATTGCCTTATTCATCCAATAACATCAAATCAAGCTGTACTACAACGAGCGCCTAAATAAGCTGCAAACAAGCATATAAACCATTTCCACCAGATCCTGACATTGAAACTCAACCGTTTGGTTCGTATGACCTCAAATGAGAACCAAAATTTCAATCTGCAAACATTTGAAAAAGACACCCAAAAAATGGCAAGCACGTGGCAGCAAATATGGCTTAGTCCGGCAGAATAAAGCTACCGAAGCATGCATTGGTGTTACAGAAGACTAATTCAAGAACTAGCTATTCCCATCACATTTCAGAAACCACTTGGCCAAAGGCAGATGTAAACAAGATCCACAGCACAACAGCCAAAAGAAACACAATGTAACAGCTGATTTAAGATTTTGACGAGCATGAGACTATGTGTGCTTTGAATTTTTCCAATTCAGCAAGAACCTCTTCTTCTGGCCTATAGATAAGATCACTCATGCGCCATATCTGCACGATCACAATTACAATGTAGAAGGATTTAAATGGAATGTCCATAAAAAATTAGCAGTCAAGATACATTTGGAGCATGAAGCAAAATGGAGAACAAGCAAAAAATAGTCGGATCGATTGAGTAAACGTCTACAGACCAAAAGAAACAATGGAGAAGATCAAAATTATGATTTTGACAGCACAAAAAAGCACATGAAGATCACTAGAAGAAATCACATCCTAGACAATCAGGAAAGATATGGGAGAAAAGAACCCTTGCCAAATGGTACCAATGAATTTACAACGATGATGTACCTGCAATGTTCCACCACCACCAGTACTCTCACAGTCATCAGAGACGCTAACAATAGTCCATGGGTCAGATGCATTCCAATGAAAATCAACAACTTTATCCCTGCAAATATTGAAACAAATGATGAAATTTATCAAACTGAGAACTGAAATATGCAGTATCATATGGGCACAGAAAATCTAACATGTACATAATACAATACTATTTTTTTTGTTTTGTTTTGTAGGCATACTTGGGAGTGCACCGATTATAATTAAGTACTGCTTCAATTTCTTAGAAAACGGTAAAAAATGATTATAATCTAGCTTTACTTTGCATGTGCATTACATTTGCCTTGAGTGAAGAGTGCAAGAGGAGATTCCAAGGTGAGGAATAAATACCACAAAAACATCTTCATACAACTACTTAAAAAAGGAGAAAAAGCTACACATCTGCTCTACAAATTAAAAGCAAACATCATGTATAACACAAGTCTGTCGAAGTTAAGAACAAAGTGGTTTTATGGAGGAAAGAATCATCAGTAATAAATAAAATTTCATGTGGAGGTCATGAAACATCAACAGCAAAAGCAAGTACCTGTGGCCTGCATGTTGAAAGAAAAGCCCAGCGGGTGCATTCGGCATCTTCACCACGTGTTCTTTCTTTTTACCAACCTGAAACAACAATTTGTGTTTGAAAATTATAGAACACAGCCTGCATATCTTACCCATTAATCTTCACGCTTTTAAGCACTTACAAGTTACAAATGTTACATTCAAATCCTTGAACTAAATTCTTACCAAACCTAAGCCTATGCTGGATTTATTTTCTATCAAGTTCAAAGAAACCACTTTCGATGTGCATTACGCAAAGCCACTTTGGATATGCATTACACATATATGGTCTTCTTGTATAATATCAAATGGGTTCAACATTCACAAAGGATGTACATGAGGGCATCAACTATCTCTAAGCATACATCATCCATTAGTCTAAACAAAGGTAGCATCTGCTCGCTCTTCACACTTTTTCAAGATGGATATCTTTTGAGATCAGCATTAAGCAAATCACAGAGAAAATATCAAAATATTTCTGAGACAAGCACAAACCTTCTCATGATCCCAAACATTTAGAAAGCTATCCTCAGCAGCACTTCCAAAAACAGAAGCTTTATCAGGACACCACTGAAACAAAAGGTGCAAGTCAAGAGAAAGCTGGTAGCAATACCATAAATGTATTGAATTAAAAAATGTAAACATCAAAAAAGGTCAAACACTAATATACCTGCACACAAAGAACAGCAGCTTTATGGCCTTCAAATTTGAAAATGGGAGAACCAACACCGCCAGAAGTAAGATTCCTTCGATCAAACATACGGACTGAAGAGTCTGCTGATCTGAAAAGAAATTAAATTCATCATAGATATTCAGCAGGAGGAAAATGGAACGCAAGAAAAAAGATAGACCAATTACAGAGAGGGTACTCATGAAAATCTGCAGAAACGAAGTACGAAACCAAATCCAAGCATCCAATTAAAATATCTGATGAACGCCTACCCAGTTAGAATAAGATTTTCATCATGGGGATTCCAATCAACACAATGAATATCAGCATTATGAGCTTTCTCAACCTGAGAATCAAAAGAATGTAGTCAATTAAAGTGGTACACAGGCTCCCATGGAAATAATCCACTCAACTAGCATTTCTAGAAACAAAGGCTGATTTAAATTATATAAATGATCAGGAAAAAAAATTAAAATATCCAGACCCAGCATGGTGCTCATTTTATTTTTAGAACAATAAATATTCACATTAAATGTAACATCAAGAATGCATATGAGATCCTAATCCTAAAATTATTTACTGATGTATATAATTAATTGAAGAAAGATATCTCAAAAAATAATGCACTTTAAAAGCATTATTTGCTTCTTTTAAAATAAAAATCAATCCAAAACAAAACTAACATACCTCTTTTAAAATAAAAAACAATCCATAAAAAATCTAAAGCAAAAGGTTTGAGTTCAAGTGCTAAGCCATGTTATGCAAGGGAACAGCACGGTATACAGTGGCTCCATCTTGTCCAGACCCCTGACACAGGTTCAGATTTCCAGGCCGGCAAGCATATGTTGATACAATGGAAAACAAGGTAACCACACCCTTGAACAATCTAAGTAATGATCCTAAAAAACAAGGAGCCTGTTGTAATATGAAAAATTGGAAAATGGAAATCAAATCCAAAGATCATTTCTTTCCTATAACAGC
Source organism: Posidonia australis (assembly GCA_024699735.1). Lineage (NCBI taxonomy): Eukaryota > Viridiplantae > Streptophyta > Magnoliopsida > Alismatales > Posidoniaceae > Posidonia > Posidonia australis. Next base: position 10,142 of record JAMKQA010078869.1, read on the forward strand.
TAATAAGAAAATACTTGTGCAAACCTTGATGGCTGGACTAGTACCAACTCGAGCATCCCATAATATGAGGCAAGAGTCATCACCAACACTGCAAAATTCCTGTGCACTTCAACCACAACAGGAAACATAAAAATAACTCAGAACGGCAGCAAGGAAGCATAATGATTTTATTAAAACTTCCAAAGCACTAAAAGCACAAACTAAAGAAGTATAAATCAATTAAAATAAAAATGTAAGAACTTTCTTTCACGCTCTTTGAGACAGCCACACATGAATTCAGTGATAAAGTTGCAGGACAAGAAGACACTAATACCGAAAAATCAGATTTTATAACACATGAATACACAAATCGTTCAACATAATTTTATAATATAATAAGAATCAAAGAAATCCACTTTTTAGATAGTAAACAGAGATCTTAAATCAACAAAATGGAACATTTTGGATTCAGAAGAGCAAGAGCCACACTTTAAAAAAACAGTTCTATTACCTAGAAGGACAGAACTGGACATCTTCAACAGTATCAACATGTCCATGAAAGATGCCACGTGGTCCCACTGTAGGGCTATCTGAAGCTTTCTCCCCAGCAGCTTTGGCAGACCTAATAACTGAGCCCCCAGATGACCCCTGAGACTTTGATGAATCCACAGATGCAGTAATATGATCCTGTATGCTCCATAAGACAACCGACTTATCCTTCCCTGCATGAAAATAGCCCATAATAATATGATGCAAACAAAGAAAAGCAAGTTTATAACCTTGAAAAAGACAAAATGAGCAAAAGTCTTATCGTCAGACATAAAGACAGAAGGATATATGTGTTCTAAAAGCACTAAGAATGATATATCATCATTGAGACTTTGACAGATGTAAAGACAGAAGGATATTTGTGTAATCTTACAGAATTACTAAGAATGATATATGATCCAATGAGACTTTGACAACAATATCTGAGAAATTAACCTCTCTAGAATGATGTGTAAGTTATGAAATTAGGAAAAAGGGAGGGAAAGATGAGTTAGAGAAAGTGTGTAGGATGAATATTTGGTGGGTAAACAAGTATACCATGTTAAAACACTTATACACTGACATTATGGCACCTTTTTTGACACTAAGGCTCCCGAAAGGAATAAAATACCTGCATCATACAACTTATCAGTAATCACATTTTGTATCTTCTTCAAAACTCAAACTATTTTTAGTGGTATCCAAAACTCTTAACTCTTACACTTTGATCAAGCATCAACTATTTTTAGTGGTATTCAAAACTCTTAACCCTTACACTTTGATCGAGCAATGTAATGAAGAATATACAGATAATCCAATGGGAACCCACTACAACGTGAAAAAAGGTAAAAGCTAGCAAATAAAATGGGGAATGAAACTTTGAGATGAGAAAAGTTGTCTATGGTAAATACTCTGTACCAAAGTAAACTTTGGAAGCATATTTTGTCATGGATACACTTACAACCAAATATCACTTCAATATTCAGGTAAAAGACAGCATCTAGCCATCCATAGATCAACTGTTACAATTATATAACTAGTTTTTTTTATCAGCTTGTCCACTAAATTATGTTCACCAATAATAGATATCCAAAAACAATAAATGCATCACTTCTCATATGAAAACAAAGTTTAGGTCATAATATCCAATACAACGGATTAAAAACTTAAAAAAATCGGAAAATAATCATGTGGACAACAGAAAAATCGGAATATAATCATGTGGACAACAGACATATTGAAGCACTTATAATCACTACATGTAACAATCTTTATGGATGTAACATTTAAACGGGAAGATTCCAACCTCCAGAGAGTACAAAGGGTTCCTTAGGGCACATGGCAAGTGCAAATTCTGCATTGTCCTGATGTCCTGTCAATATCTAGAAGGAATTAAATAGAAAGTATATTAATGTTAAGAAGACTCAACAACCAAAAGATGTATGTCACAAAACATTCACTACATCCCAATAAAATAACAAAAAGAGTCAACATATGCATTTGAAAAAACAAATCAAAATGAAAGCACTTCAACCTTTTGGCTAAAGTTACTAGAGATTCGACATCTTACACCATTAATTGATTTTGAAATCAGCCCAATGAATTTAGAGTTACAACAGAAAGAGAAGAGAATGAGCTTTGAATCATAATCTACCAAATCAGGACGAGAGTCTGCGGCACCAAGAACAGCATGGCGATTAGGCTGAGCATCAACATCCCAAATAAGAACCTATACGAAAAACTCAATAGTCAAGGCATTCAGAATCATTGTTCTCTTGAAGAAAGTAAGACGGAACTAAAAAGGATCTGAACCAGAAGAATTTGTACACATAACCTACATCAGGGCTATCAGTATGCGTAGCAACAATCATACTATTCTGTGGTAGTTCTCGGATCCTGTTAACCTGTAGAGTTTAAAAGTCAGTGAGATGGAACAAAATAAGCTCAAATTACAAGGTAATTCTTTTGGTATTACTGCCAGTATGAATGTTAAGGATAGGAATTGACAATATGTAATAAATTACTTCACAGAATAGGAATTTTTATAATGACATCCATAAATTACATGACAGAATCTGAATATTTACAGAGATGGATTGATTAAACAAGATGACCCAATAGATGGGCAGAATGAACAAGCTGGCCCAGCCAAAAACAAAGATGATAGAACAGAAAACCAGTCTCCTGGCATGAACTGATCAAAAGCAATAGTGAACCAGAATCACAAGGTTCTTTTAAGTACTCCTGTGGCTTCTGAGAAGAAATGATCACCAGGAAGACCTCATTTCATCTCTTCCTCAAATTACCCCTTAGGGATTTCTCCCTCCCATGGCAGATGACAGTGTAGAGGCAGCCATGGCCCAGTGATGGAGGTGACCTTGTCCAGTATGCATGATGTACTCCACACCCAGATTTGTGGTGTATCATATTGAGACATAAAATGGGGTCGAACACGTACCAGATATCATAGCTCTTGACCTTGAAACTATACTAATTTGGAAGATCTCTGCAAAATACTCCTTTTACTTAAGAAATGATAGAAGAGGTTTACGATGGTTTATGCTCCATCATGTAATTTGATGACTACGATGGTAAGAAACAAATAATAGAATCTTTCATGGAGCTCAGCTGAACGCCTAAACCATCAAGATTGGAAGAAGAGGGTTTTTGGCTTGATAATTGAATGGTCCGCTTCCTCTCCAGACCATGATGTGATTATGGATGCAGTGATTGCCGTGTGGTTGGAGGAGTTGGTCAATTGTGAGGAATTTTGGGGTCTTGTTGTTCCCCTCTGTTTTTCATCTAGTTTTTGTTTTGTTTGGTTTCATGTTGGAACTTGTTTCATTAGGTTTTCTTGGTTTTCTATCCCTGAATAGATCCTTGTTTTTGTTCCTTTTGTATCCTTATGCTTGATTTTTAATGAAATTCACCTTTACAGCTCAAAAAAAGTCAAGAAATGATAGGATTGTTCATTCATTTATGATAGAACAAAATACTTTGCTTGGTCACACAGGTGTTTGCCTAAATAGACCAGAGGTTTTCTTGGTTTTCTATCCCTGAATAGATCCTTGTTTTTGTTCCTTTTGTATCCTTATGCTTGATTTTTAATGAAATTCACCTTTACAGCTCAAAAAAAGTCAAGAAATGATAGGATTGTTCATTCATTTATGATAGAACAAAATACTTTGCTTGGTCACACAGGTGTTTGCCTAAATAGACCAGAGGTTTTCTTGGTTTTCTATCCCTGAATAGATCCTTGTTTTTGTTCCTTTTGTATCCTTATGCTTGATTTTTAATGAAATTCACCTTTACAGCTCAAAAAAAGTCAAGAAATGATAGGATTGTTCATTCATTTATGATAGAACAAAATACTTTGCTTGGTCACACAGGTGTTTGCCTAAATAGACCAGAGGTTTTCTTGGTTTTCTATCCCTGAATAGATCCTTGTTTTTGTTCCTTTTGTATCCTTATGCTTGATTTTTAATGAAATTCACCTTTACAGCTCAAAAAAAGTCAAGAAATGATAGGATTGTTCATTCATTTATGATAGAACAAAATACTTTGCTTGGTCACACAGGTGTTTGCCTAAATAGACCAGA